>APFE031309587.1:236660-267121 GCA_000404065.3 Pinus taeda
ATGTTTGTAATTCCTTGCAGCAGCTTGCATCAAAGAATGATCTTTATAATGAAGAAAAATACATTGTTTGTGGACATCATGCAGAAAGGCAGTTGGATAGCACATCAAAGGGGTCTTGTGTGGTTGAGAATCAGTGGCCTGCAAATGAAGAGTGTTATGATGATCATTCTTTTCAAAAGGTTTTTATGTCAGAACACAAGGAGAGAGTGTTACTTCCTTTCTCTTTTACAATTGAGGAAGAGTACACTGTTGTTGAAGATCAGTTTCCACAACCAGAAAGTTACAAGAATCATCAAGCTGATCATGTATTCTGGGATCCTATAGCTAAATACATGGAAGAGTTTTACTCTCCAGTGTTTCAGTTTTCCTATGAAGATTAGAAGAAATTTCAGTGGCAGTGGTCATCACAATATCATAGTGGCTCTGAACCCCAATGCAGTAAAAAAAACTCAAATATCAGATAAGGCAAATGATTGGCTACATTGGAAATCTCACATTCACTGAGCTGAAAGAAGTTTGAAATGGATAGGGTAGGTAGGTAGGAATATGCAAATAAGCTCAAGGTTGACTGAGCATTTTTTTTTAGTAGATGTAGATTCCTTTCTCCTACAGTGATCATCAAGCTTAAGCCCGAAGTGAAGGCCCAAGAAGCTTGAAGGGGATGCTTGTCAAGCAAATGTTCGTTTTTCATAAGAAGATAAGACACTGGAGCTGCAGGTTCTTAGTGAACCACAAGGGCACACTATCCCAAGTGGAGCCGCTGTTATCACTTTAGGAAAAATTTTAAATTCTGAGCATCAAATTTTTAAAATTTGTCAAAAGTTGGGATGTTTATTGCTTTGTTTTTAGACCGAGAAGGTAGATATAGTTTCTTCAAATCACTGGTCCAATTGCTCCTGAACGACGTAACTCAAAGTGGGCCACGTGAGCAATTATTTACGCTGCCTCTACTTAAACAAGTGCCAAATCTCAGAAATATCTTATCAGGATGGATGAGATGATGTGTCGGATAAGATCAACAAATTCACTGGCTTATTAGAGAGATTTGGTATTTGAACAGGGACCACATGTTGATGTTTTCTGGGCCAATTTCTAGAAGCGCGGCAGGTGTTGCATTTTTTCAAAATAATTAGCGTAGTGTGGCAAATGCTGGTGATTCCCGTTGTATCCTCTCAAGAAAGGGTCAGGCATAGAACATTAGGAATCAGATCATCAACAGAATTGACAGCATCCCCACCACAAGCTAAAACCAATCTCTCCATATTGCGCCTATTTTCCCTCTTCCAAGCTACAATCTGCAAAACAAAGATACAACAAACCGGAAGCATATAGAGAATAGAAAAATAATACTGATTGTTTGTCCTACATCTGTTCTTCGTAATTGGGAAAATGAGTTTCATGATGGGGAACATTCAATGTTGCTATTTATCATGGTGCAAACAGAGGTCATGTTTGATCCAAACTGGAACCCTGCAACGGACTTGCAAGCACAGGACCGCAGAAATAGATATCGTGGATAAAATTGACAGTGGAGTTTATAAAATGGGGGATTTGGACTCTGGATTTACTTCACCTGTTCTTTATCGATCTAGCTCAGGATCAAAGCTGGAAATGTCAAAGTTATACAAGTTTGAATGTGGTGGAAGAAGTCCAGATAACCACTCGACTCAGTTGCCACCATCTAATTCACAGTCTTTTGATGATCTGCAACATTTAACTGGTGTTCAAAGGGGAATTCAAGGAAGCCCTCATTCTAAATTGACATACTGTAGTGCTGACAAGGTAATGCTCAAGCGGGGATCTTCCAGCAAAGTTCTTCCTTCAAGAAGGCGCAAAGACTGGTGGAAGATATTTTTATGGAGCCACAGGAATTCACACAAGGGGATTCAGAGTGAACAAAGTCCTCGGCTGCAGAAAAGTGAGGAAGCATACCAAATCACGCATAAAAAGGGAGGTTATTCCTCAGATACCGGTGAACCATCGCAATTGAAGGGCTTAGAGAACTAAGTAGGCTGCGTGTTCTTGATCTCAGCTACAATAGGATATCCCGAATCGCCAAGACTAAGTTGAAATCTTCAGGGATCTTGAACTAATAAACATATTTTTTACTATTTAAATAGCTAGATTATTTACAATGGGGAAGCTGACATGTTTTTCAATCTTTGCCAAGAAGAACAAGGTGAAGTACGAAAGGCCCTTATCTGAGGACACCAAGCATCGTATTGAGCCATGCCAAAATGGTTTTTCCAAGAGCAGCAATATTGATGGAGCATTACATTCTGACTTGCAGAACTTATTCACATATGCTAAGGAAACGGTGGATCAGAAAGATTTGATGACAATAAAACCTTTGAATGGCTCAAATGATGTACTTGGTAGAGGAGATTGTTCAGCTGAGTCTGTTGTTAATAAGCATCAGTCCAAATCTATGTTGGGTAGACAGGAAGGGAAATTCAATGACACTAGATCAGATTGTGACTTCAGCTTTGGACCACAAAAAGCCATAATGTGCAATGAAACTCTTTCAGAGATTGCTTTTCACTCTGGCCGCTACTATAGGTTCCTTTTCTCGCACCTCAAAGGTCTGGGGACGAGCTGGGGTTTTGATTGCTCCGGTTTCTCACTCACAATCAAGGAGTTCACATGTTTGGAGATGGTGTCATATGGTACAAGGAATTTCGCTTGATTATGGCATTTTAAACTTGGATCGAATCTGCAGCAAGCATCAATGTAGAAGTTCTGTAGGAGTTTTCTGCTTATGAAGGTGAGGATGAGGAGGAAAATCATTCATCTTCCAGAGAGCTGTCTGACCATGAAAGTCAGAAAAATAGGGACAATATTGTAAATTCTGAGTTCCCTACAGATGTAAATACTAATACTTCTGGTACAGTGGCCTTATGTGACTACTCTTCTGAAATTACCTTTGACATTGATCGTAAGTGTGGTGGAGACCAGCTTGGAACCTTCTGGATAGTCAATTGATATGAGAAATCATTTTTGGAGGGCTCGAATTCTCTAAGAGCCTTTTATCTGTACCAGCGGTTTTAAAAAATAACAAGCAGAATGCTATTCTTGTTTATGGTAGAGGTTGGAGAAATGTCGTGTCAGGCATTGATGGAGAACTACTTTGGTGAACAGACTTTTCTATTGGAAGTGAGCAAACTGAAGACAACGTTGGAAGGATTGTTTATCTCCTAATATAGAAAACATTTATGCAATAGGTTTTATTGAGAAATCAAGAGTGGCTATTTTTGAAGTTTTTTTTATCTGAGGCAGAACTCCTTCCATTAAAATTTGAAGAGCAGCAAGCGTTTGTAGTGGTGCAACACTTAGACAAGAACAGGGTTTTTCTGATTGTTATGCTGAAGATGATGACTACAGCTCAGCAGTTTCGTAGCGCGCTACGAAACTGCTGAAGCTAAAACAATCTAATATCAGACAGCTTAGAGACGGTCTTGTCTTCACAAATGGAAAACAGTGGACAGCACATCAATAAGTCACGTTTTAAAACAGTGGACAACACATCATAGACGTGGCCACCCGTCATGTTTTGAGGAACAAAAATCAAAAACCGACTTATGTGAAATTGAAAACCATAAAGCCGAGAAGCAAGCATAGTCTCCTAATTTTTCTGAACAGTGAAGAAGATACAGCATTCAAGAGCAGCATGGAGCATTGAAAACTCATCTCAGCCAACTGAAAGAGAACCAGATGTCAAAGAAAGGGATTATCTTAATCAAAGCCATTATGGCACGAAGATGGAGTTAGAGTCATAGTTGATTTAGGAATTTTTAAAATTCCAGTCAGCACTTTATTTGTATTTAATAGTCAGTTAAATAGCTGATAGGTGTAATTAGAGATAAGGATCGAGTTATTAAAATTCCACTCATGCTGGAGGAGGAAAATCGAATTAGTTAGAATAAGGATTCTATATATAGCTGAGACAGCAATGTAATGAGGGTTGGAAATTTGATAGCAGAAGTACTGTTTTAGCTTATGTAAAGACCATTTTCAGTAATACAAAGCATCTACTTTTCTTCTCAGGATTCATGAAGGATTTGTCATGTTCAGAATATGTGTTTTTTTCTTTCCTTAATGTCTTTTTTCAGTTGCATGGATGCATAATCACTCAGAATTCACTGATTGTGCTCTGACTTCCTGTATGCATGTGTGAACTGTGGTTTTATGTAAGTTGTATTCTGAACATTTAAATGCTAAGTGCCCTGGCTTCTATGCAAAGGTAGTGTCCTTGTTTACTGAAGTATGATTGACTCCATAGGCCCAATGGGAACTTATGAAATGTTTGTCCAGCCATTATATTTGTCTATGTTGTTACACCACAAGAGTTAGCCATCTTATCATTAAATCAAAAACAATAACCCCTTTGAGAGAGCCCTCTCAAGCTAAGGAGGCTAAGCCTTAGTCAAAAGCTTGGTTTGAAATAGTTACTTAGAGTCAACCTAACCAGCAGCCTATCAGGTCTTGATTTTGAGATAACACCCATCATCCTCATATTCAGAGGAATCGCACCATAAACAACCCCATTAGCACCAGTGTCTTTGATATCTCCACGCCAACATATATGCACAAAGCCAGATTGGACTTTAAAGATGTAGGAGATGCCATAAGACTCGATCTTGACACATGTTTGAAGCTCGAGAGAAAACCAGTAGATTGGTATTGATGGATTGTAGTTTACATTGATTTTTGGCCGAGAAAATGGGTTTATCTAAACTGTGGGATGCCCGGAAAGTGGGTGGCCCTCTCCGCAAGCAAGATTTGGTGCGATATGTGTTCATTACACTCCCCCCACAGAAAGATCAATGGGATTTTCCAAAAATAAATAATCAACTCGCTTTAACAATTTTTGGAATTCAAAAATAGTGAAGCTCAATAATATCTCAATAATATACCAGAACTGCGTTAGCACTTCAATGTTCAAATCAACGAACCAGCGTTCAACTCAGTCAACGGAGCAACGTTACAAATTTAGGAGTTTCTCTATGGGAGCTGGGCAGTCATCATACAGATTCAACACCAAGAGCTGGGCAGTCATCATAGAGATTCAACGCTCCAATTCTGGAAAACCGAGAGACATTACGCTCATGCAAAAAACGTGCCAACAATGATAAGTCAGAGGTGCGTTCCTGCTAGGGAAGAGATGGCAGGTCTGAGCAAGGAGCGTTTTTAGAAGGCAGGTTGAGAATGAAATGAATTGCTTTGAGCAGAAAAAACCATCATGGGAATAATCCTTGGTAAGGAGAGAAATGCCAATGTGGGCCATCCAGATATCCAATGCAGATAATAACAATGAAAGATAGCACTGATTTGAGCACATAGTTACTATAGTGAGTGCTGAGTAGTCTGAGAATCAACAAAGGCCATTTTTTTTAGGCCAACAGGAAGCTAATAGGAAAATGATCTGACAAATCACTTTTCAAAGAAGAATCTAAAGAGAAACAGTCAAAGGTAGTGGAAGCAGAATATGTTATAGCAGATGTGCATTAATTTCGATTAGGCACAACAAAGATATAATCCAAGGAATTGACAGAGTAAAAGCAACAAATTTCTGACTGTCAGTGAATTAATGGAGTGTTATCGACAATGAACAGAAATGTCATAACTGATATGCACATAGAGGCCACAAAACAAATGTCTCAAAATGGAGCAGGACTAGAAATCGCCTGCTTTGATACCATGTTAAACACACATGGGCAGCAACATAATTTGAAGGATAAAGCATGAGAAACAATTTTTATTAACAAGAGATATACATTTATAGTACATGGTTTGACCGCTGGGTTCCACATCCCAAGGTCTCTTAGACTTCCTTTTGTCTATTATGCACCCACACTAACCCATTGAGGATTAGGTGTCCAACATTCGCCCCCTTAATCCGAAGGATTATGTATAAGTCCAAGAAGAGAGCTGTAATACAAAATGTGCAAAAATGTATGGCAGCCCTAGGCTAAATGTAACCTGCTCGATTGCTTAGTTTCAGGGCATGAGTGTCTTTCTCTACAATGTACACTAAGGTTCCGGTTGGAATTATCCTTTTGGCTCCACTTGCAATACAGATCAGTCAATCACATGATCAACATATTTAACATACTTTTTAAGCAATGATACATGGAAAATGTCATGGACTTTCATTGTCGTAGGTAGTGCAAGTCGATAGGCTACTGGTCCAATCCTTTCAAGAATCCTGAAAGGTCCACAAAACTAAGGTGCCATCTTGGCACATGATCCAATCCACAAGGAGATATTCTTGGTCTTGATGTGCAAGTAAACCTATTCCCCAACCTGAAAATCCTTAAACAACTTGTTATGATCTACTTAAATTTTATATCTATCATGTGCTTCCTTTAGATTCTTCTTGATTACCTGCATTTCCTGTTCCATTTCTGCCAACGTATCTAGTCCTTTCAATACCCTGTTAACTGCATCACTACAACTGATAGGAGTATTACAACTCGAACATAGAGTTCCTAAAATGGACTCATCCTCAAAGAATCCTGATACCCATTGTTGTAAGTGAACTATACTAGTGGAGGATTCTCTTACCACTTTCATTGTTGGTGCATCAGATACATCCTCAACATATCCTACAATATTTTACTGACCCTCTATGTCTGTCCATCTATCTATGGATGATAAGTTGTGTTAAAGGCCAACTCTATACCCAAACCTTTAAATAACTCTTTCCATAACCTTGAAGTGAACTTAGCATCCCTTGTCTGACACAATATTCTTCGAGACACCATGCAACCTTACTACATTTCTAATGAAAACATGTGCCACATCGTTGGCGAAATAAGTAGTCTTTACTGGAATGAAGTGCGCTACCTTTTCTAACCTCTCAATTACTCGACAAACCTGTGATTAATTCCTTGGAAATGACCTTCCATTTCCACTCTAGAATCGACATCGGTTGTAGTAACCCACTTGGATTCTTACACTCTACCTTTACTGGTTGACAAAACAAGCATCTTGCCATGAACTTTGTCACTTCTTTCTTCAAGTTCGATCAGTAGTATAACTTCTTCACCATTGTCAATGTCTTTTGATATCCTGGGTGACCTGAATACAGTTTCGCATGAAACTCCATCAAGATAAGCTTCTTGAGCTGACTATCATTTGACACATATACCATGTCCCTAAATCTGAGCAAGCCATCTATTGTGAGACGATATTCCACATCATGTCACTTGTACCTGTACTTGTACTTTGTTGTAACTTGTGCCTAAGCTCCATGTACATGTTATCTTACTGACCTACCTGTAAGATTCGAGCTTGTAAATATACCCTGTAAGAACTCATAGTTTCTATGTGGTTCACCTGTATCCGCCTACTAAGAGCATCTACAACCTTGTTATCTTTACCTTTAATGTACATGATCTCAAATTCAAACTTGTTGATCATGGCCAACCATCTAGCCTTCCTGGTGTTCAGATTTGGTTGGTCAAATAGATACCCCAATCCATTATGATCGCTCATTAGTACAAATCTCCTACCAAGAAGATAGTGCCTCCACATCTTCAATTCGTGGATGATTGTTGCCAACTCAAGATCATGTGTCGGATAATTTTTATCGTGCTCATTTAGTTTCCATGATTCATAGCACACTGCATGTCCTTCCTGCATAAGGAATCCACCAATTCCTTTCTTGCAAGCATGTGTTCATATCACAAACTATTTGTCCAGATCTACAATATTTAGCACTAGAGAATTTGTCAACAACTGTCTCAATTGCTCAAAACTTGTTGCACATTCTTCTTTCTATTCAAACTTCTTATATTTTCTCTATAATGACATGATAGAATATGAAATGTGAGAGAAGTTCTTGATGAACCTCCTGTAGTAACCTGATAACACCATAAATGATCTTACCTCATCCACATTCCTAGGAGTTGTCATTCCATGATAGCCCTTATCTTCTCTGTATCTACTGTTATGCCTTCCTTGGAAACAACATGCCCAAAGTAATGTACCTATGTTTGAAAGAAACTGCATTTTCTAATCTTAGCATACAATTGATGCTCCCTTAGAAATCTCAACACTACAACCCTTTTTTTTCGACATGCTCTTCCTCATTATTAGAATATAACAATATATCATCAATGAATACAATAACAAAATTGTCTAGATAAGGGTGCAACACACTATTCATCAAACACATAAGAGTAGTTGGAGCATTAGCCAAACCAAATGGAACTACAACAAACTCATAATGCATGTAACTGCTCTAGAAGTTGTCTTGTGAATGTCATCTTCCTTGATGTGTACCTAATGATATCCAGATCTTAGATCAACCTACAACAACATTGTTTCTCATTCAAATGATTGAATAAATCATCAATCCTTAGCAACAGATACATGTTCTTAATGGTCACCTTAATCAATTGTATGTAATCAATGCACAACCTAAGAGTACCATCGTTATTATTCACAAACAATACTGTTGCACCCCATGGTGATACACTTGGCCTAATATATCCCTTCTCAAGCATTTCCTTCAACTACAACTTAAGCTCTACCAACTCTAGGGTGCTCATCCTATATGGTTTTTTTGATGCTAGTGTTTCCCTTGGTACCAACTCAATAGAAAAATCCACTTCCCTGTGAGGCAGTAACTCTGAAATCTCTACGGGAAATATATCCCTGAATTATTGCATAACCTGGTACCTACTCAAGACATCTACCTCCTCAACTTCCTTACCTTTGTCACTTGAAATATGTACTGCAAATAACACATGCCCTTTCCTGCGACTATGCTTCACCTGCATAGTTGTCACCATTCTAACTGATGTTTCCTTCTTCTTACTGAGCAAGACTCTATGTTATCCATTGTCATCCAAGCACTCAATAGCTTTGTCATAACAATCCACCTTGATCCTATGGAGTTACAACCAGTCCATACCCAAAAGCATGTTATAACGAAAATACATTCAAATGTGATGACGTAGACATATGATTCAACTCAAATGTGCAAGCTCTTACCCAATGATGAACTTGCTTCTTGGTACCTATAGCCATTTGTACTAACCAAGATTCTGCATGCACTTATTTATTCAAACCACACTTGTCCACTAGATCAGGATTAACATAACTATGATTAGATCCAGAGTCAATCAAAATAGAAACAACTTGATCACAAATCTTATCTTCCATCTCTATAATAGACACCTGGTGATATTCCTACCTATTATCCAATGCAGCATAGATCCGAGGAACACTCTTTCCAACATCCCCCACTATCTTCACTTCCCGAGCATTGTAGATCTATGTATACCACCCTGATGTTCTGGACAATCTCTCATGCGATGAGCTTTTCCACAAGTTCAACACTCTATAAGCTTCCAACATGCACCCGTGTTCTGCTCCTTAAACCGAAATCTCGTCCCTTTGTCAAATGCATTGAACTTCTTTTGTGGTGTTGCATTCCCTTTGTTACCTATGTCCTAAGGTCTTGTTCGCTTCTTGGCCCATTTTACTCTATTCTTATCATTACCTTTTCAATCTTTCTTAGCCTTAGATCTGTGCTTTGATTGCTAATAACAATTATTTAGCTTCCGAATGGCCTCTTCCAATGATCTAGGCTCATAAAACTCAATCCTTTCTTTGAATGCTATTAGCAACCCACTAATGAATCTTTGAATCTTGTCCTTCTACTCCTTGAGGAAAGGCACATATATCAACAACTCCATAAATATGCTAATATACTGTCATCGGTCATAGAGCCCATCTTTAGCTCATAAAACTCTTTTCCCTATCGTCATAATACCTAATTCTTCCTAAATATCCTCTCGAATTCACTCCAATTCAACTCCTCATAAATATCTTTGATGTTCTTTACATCTTCCCACTAGATATATCTTTTACCTTTAAGATTGAATGTATTTATTCTAGCCTTCATGTTCTCTGAGTAATTGTGCAAGAAGAACTTATTCATTCCAAGCAACCATGCTTCTACATCTTGTGTTTTCTTCATTTCCCCATCGAATGTAAGTGGATTTACTTTCTTTAACTCATCCAGGAAATATCCCCTATCACTCCTACTATAAGTATGATAACAATGATGACCATGATACATGTCAGAACTAGAACTAGAATAGTACATGTGTCCATCACCCCTCTTACCCGGAGTATCCAAGAACATTCCATCCTTGATCGTGCCATCTCTATATAACCTGTGCCCACTATGGGGTCTAATTTCATATGCCCCATTAGTCCTATCCTCCTATCCGTAGATGATCTAAAGTGGTCCTTATCGCTGCAATTCTGACAAACTCTGAAGAATTACATCATTAACCTCTACTTGCTTCTCCTATGCCTGCATGCTTCTTTCATTGTCTGCTTTGCAACTCCTTATTTCTTCCTTCAAACTCCTCAGTGTATCTGCTAAGTCGAAAGAGTGCCCAACACCACACTGCTCATCTGATGCATAGGGAGAATCCATGTAGTCTACCATCTTGCTAGCCATCTTTGATATCTTCTTCCTACAAGTTATATCATGTCAGCTAAACCAAATCATAAACAAACTAGCGTACCTTAGTATAGTTCGGGGACGATGGGTCATCTGCAAGAAAAACCAGATTAGCACAACACATATATAAACATAATCATATCAACATATAAGCATATTTTCAGCCATTATCCAGTTATCAATGTCTGAATATGTTGACCACATACCATGACTTCATGCACAATGACCATCATTCAGACAATTCATGCATAACATGTGAACATTAACACACATAACCAATGCATGACTGACATATGCTCACAACAAATACATTCAGCAATGGCACCATCAACTTTAGGTTGGTGACACCGCTGCAATAATTGTAGGTTTTGACCCTGTATAGAAATTACATGCATACAAATTCTAAAAACAGAAAATAAACAATGGCGAGAGTATAAAACATAAAATAGATATACATAGATTTCCCCTGGATCCCAAAAACCGGGACTACGAGATTGATTTTTCGTTATATTCCTTTCAATGTTACAATACATATATACACATGTTGAAGCATCCATAAACCACAATTCATTAACCCTGGATTAGAACATAACCATAGTTCCCTTAACCAGATATACACGATACCATGGGCAGAAAACCATCATGGCCAAAACCATGTGAAAAATCCATGAACAAGACCATAGGTAGGTCCGCCCACCTAATATAGGGTCCAAAAAAAATTTCCTCTATGCCCGACACGGCGAAGGGGGGGTTGGCCTCCCCCCCTCTAACCCCTCGGCTTCACACCTGTGACTAGTCACGGAAAGAATATTACACCCACCCAACATTCTCCCACTTTTGTTTTCTTTGCCAAGAAAAATTATCAGTACTCACAGACTTTGTCAATACATCTATAATATTCTTTAAAGTGTCCACCTTTACTAGCAACACCTTTTTTTCCTCAACCATATCCCTCACAAAGTGATATTGAACATCAATGTTCTTTGTCTTTGAATGATAAGCAGGGTTATTTGCCAAGAAAATTTCACTTTGGCTGTCACAGTCTATCCTTGTAGTTCATTGTACTAACCCCATACTTGAACACAATATCTGCAACCAAATTGCTTCTTTTATTGCATGAGTGGTTGCCACGTGTTCTGCCTCTGTAATTGAGAGTTCCACTATAGACTGTCTCTTTCTCATCCAACTAATTGCACCTCCAAATAGGTTAAACACATACCTGCTTGTAGATATTCTCTTATCCAAATATCCAGCCCAGTCTGCATCAACAAAGATACAGATGTCCAAAACTTTGTCCAATCCTATTCTACCTTGGTAACACAAACCATAATCACTAATGCCATGTAATACCTGAAAATCCACTTCATTGTTGTACAATGCTCATTTCCTAGTTTTGACATAAACTTGTTGAACACTTCCACTACATGTGCAATGTCTAGTCTAGTACAGACCATTTCATACATCAGACTACCGAATACACTTGTGTATGGAACATGAGACATTTCCTTTTCCTCTTCTTATGTCTTGGGACATTGTTCAACAGATAACTTTACACCTACAAGAGTAGGAACCTTCACAGGTTTACTATCCTGCATATTAAACCTCTGCAGTATTTTCTTTACATACTTCCTCTAGTTTAACCAGAGCTTCCTCTTTGTGTAATATCATTTAATTTCCATGCCCAAAATATAGTTTGTAGCATCAAGATCATTCATGTCAAATTTGGAGGACAATTGGGTCTTCAAATCCTGGATAATTTCTTTGTCATTTCCAATCAATAACATATCATGCACATACAAGACCAAATAAATAACATATTCACCAATTAATTTAAAGTACACACAACGATTTTCTTTTCTTTTGGTTAAGCGAAGTCCCCGTATAAATGTATCAAATTTCTAATACCACATCCTTGGTGACTGTTTTAACCCATACAAAGACTTTTTTAACCTGCATACCAATTCTTTTTTTCCCTTCACTACAAAGCCTTCAGGTTGCTTCATGTACATATCTTCTTCCAATTCCCCGTGATGAAATGTTGCCTTCACATCCATTTGTTCTACCTCAAAATCAAAAGCAGCAACAACAAATAAAATTAATCTAATAGAATTTATCTTGGCAACAGGAGAAAAAATATCACCAAAATCAATTCCCAGCACCTAGGAATAACCTTTTGCTACTAATCAGGCTTTGTATTTCTCCACCTTGGCTTTTTCATTCATCTTCTTCTTAAACACCCATTTTCTTCCAATGGGTTTTCTTCCAACCAACAAGTACACCAGATCCCAAGCCTCATTTTTGTGCAAAGATGTCATTTCATTAATCATGGCCTCTTTCCATAGTTTTTCATCCTCTGAATCTACTGCCTCCTTGACAGTTCTAGGATCATTGTGAGTAATAGATATAAAAAAATTGAACAAAAAGCAAATGGATTGTACCTTTCTAGTTTCCTTCTTTCTAAAACTCATCTTCCCATAGCTGGAGTTTGTGGCTCTTCATCTTCTAATTCCTCTTCTGCTGTAGAGTTTGATTCTTCCTCCTTTAGCTCAAACTCTATCTTCTCAAGTTCCTTTGGGAGGACTTCATGTTTAATGACATATTTCACCTCTCTAAACAAAACATCTTGGTTGTACACAACCTTACTTGTTTCTGGGTTCCAAATCTTATAACCTTTTAAACCATCCTTATACATAATAAAGATGCACCTCTCATATTTACTATCCAACTTGGTTATTTTCTCCTTTGGAACATGTACATATGCATCATAGCCAAATAACCTGAGATGTGAACGAGAGGGATTCTTACCAGTCCATACCTCATGTGGATATTTATCCTCCAACGTTGATGAAGGTGATCTATTAACTAGGTAACATGCAATCTCCACCGCCTCTACCCAGAATTCTTGTCCTAACACAACACCACTTAGCATGCTTCTTGCCTTTCCCATCAATGTTTTATTCATTATTTCTGCAACTCCATTTTGTTGAGGTGTGTATGGAGTATTATTCTGTCATTTTATACCACACTTCTTATAGAACTCTTCAAAATCCTTCTTGAAAAACTCTCCACCATTATCACCCTCAGCACCTTTATCTTCTTCTCTGTCTGGTTTTCCACCAAAGCCTTAAGTTCTTTAAATTTGTCAAAGACTTAAAATTTCTTCTTAAAGAAATATATCCATGTATTCCTTGATAACTCATCTATAAATGACACATAGTACACAGACTTACCCAGTGATGGAACCAACGCAGGTCCAAACACATCATTATGCACAAGCTCTAATATCCCTTCGCCCACTTAGCACCATAGGGTAAACTCACCCGATTTTGCTTCTCATATACACAATGTTCACAGAAATTGAAATCCGGAGATAAATTAGACATACCTTCTACCATACCATTACCATGACGTATTCGAAGGACCTTCTCTCCAATATGTCCAAGCCTTTGATGCCATAGCATGGTCTTTTCTCCATAGACCACAAGGTTTTATTCTCCACTTTCAGGAACCACAAAACTGTTGCACCCATTAATAACAGTGTTACTATAATCTTGTACAAAGTTCCAATATGAACTCCCCGTGTCAATACTAGTGCTCCCTTAACCATCTTGTACATATCTTTCTCGAACATTGTTTTTTCACCTGCATCATCCATCTTGCTTACAAAAATTAGATTTCTAGCCAATGCAGGAATATGCAGAACACCTAGAAGTTTTCTAATCCTTCTACCTTGCAACTTGAACTTGAATTTTCCACGACCGATGATTCCATCCTTCATGTCATCCCCTAAGAAGACATCACCACCATCGTATTTCTCATATTCGTAGAACCAATCCCTGTGAGGAGTGAAGTGAAAGGATGCACCTGAGTCAATCAACCATGCTTCATGATCTACATGTGTACTTCAAGAAGAAGTCAAGTACACATCCCCACCATCATCTAAGGTTGTTTTCACCTCTGCAGAAGGACCATCATCATATCCCTTTCCTTTCACAAGAGCTTTAGATATACAATCATTTTTGAAGTGTCCTTCCTTTTCGCATTTATAGCACACCTTTATAGGTTTTCCTGGAGATTTAGATCTCCCTATAGATTTAGATATCCCACTTGAGAAATTATTTTTATTTTTGTTCTGGGACCGTCCTTATATAGACAAGGCATCTCCATTCCGTCCCTCCATATTTTTCTGTCTCATTTCCTCGAACAACAAGGATGAGACTATTTCATCAAACTTCAAGGTAGTTGTATTGCTACCTATTGCAACAACCAGAGTACCCCAAGAATCTAGTAGAGAACACAACAAACTGATGCACTTATCTTCATCTAGAATTTTAATATCAATAGATAACAAATGAATTACCATAGTATTAAAGGTGTTTAGATGCTCTGTCACTGAGTCTCCATCCTTCATCCTCAAGTTATACATCTTTTTCAATAGGAGCAGTTTGTTCACCAAAGACTTATATTGGTACAAAGTTCCTAACTTGTCCCACAAAGCCTTTGTCGTAGCTTCCCTTGATACATTCAACAATAGTGAATCTAAGATATACAACTGTATTGTGCTCTTTTATTTCCAATACAACTTCGTCCAGTCTTCATTTGACGTTGTCGTATTAAACCCGAATTTACCATGATCCACTGATCTTTATCCACCAGCAAATCCTCCGTATTGAGTTTCCACAACTTAAAACTTTGGCCATTAAATTTCTTGATCTCTATCTTTCCACTGCTCACCATATTCTTTCACAAAAATAATTACTCCCGCGGATCTCCCATTGAACAGGGTCTACCATAGGCCCAAGCAAAACCCCTTAGTAGCAAAGGCATCCCCTTGAAGCCGAAACAACTAAGATATCAAATGTAGGTTTTAACCCTGTACAGAAATAGACTACATACAAATTCTAAAAATAGAAAATAAACAATGTCGAGATCATAAAACATAAAACAGATATACACAGAGATTTCCCCTAGATCCCAAAATCGGGACTACCGGATTGATTTTTCATTATATTCCTTTCAATGTTACAATATATATATATAATATATAATATATATATAATATATATATATATATATATATATATATATACACATACTGAAGCATCCATTAACCCTAGATTAGATCATAATCGTAGTTGCATTGACTGGATCTACAAGATACCATGGGAAGAAAACCATCATACCCAAACCATGTGAAAAACCCATGCATAAAACCATAGGTAGGTCCACCCACCTAATATACTGTTCAAAAAAAAATCCTAGGGCGTTACCTCAAACCCCTAACAGGGGGTTTGTTGCCCCTTGTTACCCGCCCATTGCAACGAAGGGCGACTTGCGTGTGGCACTAGTAGTGGAAATAACATAACACACAACCAACGATCATGGCCAATGTCATGCATACACAACAGGTACAATGACCTATATGTGATCAACATGTACATACGACAACACATTCATCCAAGGGAAACAGAAACCAAACATCGCCCAAGGAGAATAGAACCATTCTTTGATACCACTCTATAACACCCTCCTCCAACCAGGGTAAACATGTCATGAAGAGTTACTATGATATGATTCAAATCTCAATATATCAGCTAAGGAAGTCAAACTAATAAAACACAACCAACCTGACCTTCTACACATGCAACAGAACCCCCAAGAGCCATCCAACCCATCTAGGTGACCAACCCTTGAGACAAACTGAAATTTTTCTACATTAAAGCCTTAGTTTCTCCCTTGACATGGGCATGCATGCAAATGGTAACCTCCTATCACTCCCACAACAAGGCATGCCTGCTACTAGGGACTTTTCTAGGTCGTTATGTGCCAACGACTCCAAATTGTGTGCCACTTTTTTAGAGCCAAGACTCAATCCACTGCCTAGAACTCCATGAAACTTCCAGAAATGAAAAATAACATCAAAATAATGATACAAATTCAAATATTTGAACAAGGACTTGATTTTACCCCTACTAGCCATGATAGGCATTTCGTCAAACATGTTAGAAATATGGATTCTACAAGTTTAAGCAACATATCTTAGCATAGGGGTCTCACACTTATCTAAGAATCACTAAGAAGCATTTTTGCCTCATCACAATAATTGCATTACCATATATCAAGACATATATTCATTGTATATTCAATGATTAACCAAAACATTATGGGCTTTATACATTTTCACTATCCTAAAACTCATTCATAACCGACATATAACCAACAAAACTATCAAGGATATTAAAACCATATAATCCACACATAAACAAGTATATTTACCTATAAAATACCAAGGAGAAAGAGAGATCTTATTGATGATTTCATAGGTCGACCAGGTATGGGACTTCCATGAATCACCTGACCATAGACTAGGTTGAACCAAATCTTTATTTCATTCAGTAACCATCATGCCATATTCCAAGCATGAATGTGGGAGGCCATACCACCTCAACCCTCAACCAATGATTCCACCTCACAGTTGAACATCACTAACCATCACCAAATTGGTCTCTACCGAAGTTGTCCAGGGTTCTAGAGCATTTGTTCCAACTAGGGCTTCCAGGACTAATAACTCAACCCATAGTTGTCATCGGGCTTCCAGAGAATTTGTCCAACCAAGGCTTCCAGGACTAGTAACTCAACCCACCAAGGGCTTCCAAAGTGTTTTTCCAACCAAGATTTTCAGGAACTAATAACTCAACCCATAGCCAAAGGAACAAGAAAACCAACCAAAAAACAATGTAAAACTCACAACACCATGGCTATCTAGGAAATGGAAAGGCTAGGAAAAACCATTGTTAATTCAAGAAATCCTGAAAAAACCATTGTTAATCCAGGAAATTCTCCATGCCAATGACATATCATGACCAAAATAACCACATGTGTATGCCATGCATGCCAAAACTAGCAAGGAAATCATACACGCAACTTGGTACCTCCAAGAAAAATTCATTGTAGTTGTTGATCTCAATGTCCTCTTGTGCTTCCCTACTTTTCTTATTCCTTCTTGCTCCAAATCCAAATTATGCCACACTCCTCCAAGATATCTCCAATAAAAATCTAAGTGTCCAAGAGTATGAGAGAGAGAGAGAGAGAAATGAGAGCTCCAAAATTGAACTGATCAAAAGCCATGAACTGATCCTCGGAAACCTTTTTGTTAATGAGGCCTCCATTTTCTTAATTTTCCATTAATTTTCCTTCGTTTTCCTCCTCACATGCAATTTGTGGACTTACACCTTCCTTTTCTCCTAATTTCCATAATTTTCATAAATAAAATGCCAAATAATACCTCTTTGCCTTTCCAAAGCCTTTACCATTTCCTTTGTCAATTTTCATAGCCATTAATTAATCACAAGTGATACCCAAGACTAAGTTTTGCCCAACATTCAGCTTGGAATACATGTCCCATGACCAAGGTCTTATTTTACCTTTATTAATTTTTACATGGATTTTTGACTAGGGTTGTTACAACCTCCTCTATTTAAAGGCTTTGAAGCACTCGTTTTTAATCACTCAATTTTCTAGTCCCTGATGATGGGTGGAGTGTCCACCTGAATCATTGGACAAGAACAAAAATCCTCCACACAATTCTATCCAGAAAATTCTCTCAAAAATAAGTATAATCAACTATACTAAAAATTTATCAAACCATGTCCACATTTTCTACAATTATTAACAATAATCAACCATTGTTACCCCTTAATGTTATGTATATTTTATATTATTAAATAGTAAAATCATTTCTACATTATTTAAATTAATTAACAATAATCAACCATTATTTTTATTGTAGTAGACCAACCATAACCCCTTAATGTTGCATTGTTAAAAAAAAATGGATTCAACAAGTTATTGATATAATATAACACATCAAATTTAATAAATATATTAAATTATGTGCTCTAATACAAAATTATCAATTTAAATGATAACAACATTTTAAAATATTACATAATGCCATAATCAATTAAAAACTATTCAACCAAGGCTATATCGTCAATAGTAACTAACAATAATAAACCATTATTGCTATCTATAGTAAACCAATGTCTAATGTATGTCGAGTAAACTAAATAGACTCAACCATATTTAACAAAAATTAAGCAAACACATTTGTCATTGTAAACCAAATTCATCAACAATGACCAAAAAAACAACCAACATCAACTACATTGAAACAAAAGCATTAATTATAGTTCAAAAAAAAGTGATCAACTACCAACAAAAACCAACTTTGTTCATAGTCAAACCATAATAAAATATTATAAGTATAATCAAGCAAATTCAAGCATAACAAATTAAAATAAATGAAGCCCCGAGGGTTAGCTCAATTGGAGTTGAGTTCTTGTTGCTAAATTACCTCGCCATTGGGAGGTCATGAGGTCAATTCTCCTCGTTTCCCTTGGGGTTAGGCCCTGATAGTTTGGCTAGCGGGATGTGATCTCTTTGGGTCGATCAACCCAGATTTTTCTCGGAAAATAAATTAATTAATTAAAAAACAAAAACAAAAACAAAATCAATGAGTATGAACAAAGTTAATTCCACCAAAATAAAGCATAGAAACCCAAATATCTAACCAATATTGACATAGTCGAGAAAGGTTAGCAAATTATCAAACACAGTATAAACTCTTTAATAAATACAATCAAACTAGGCCAACCATCAACAAAAGCGAGTGATAGTCATCTTTGGGAGACACCACATCATAATATGACATAAAACATGTTAAATTATTAATTAATATTAACATTCCACAATGGTTATGTAGCAATATGGTGTAACCATTGAGGATTGTAGAAATTAAACATAGTCAACGAAGTTTATTGTTGAAATGTGATAACGATTGAGTAATAATGAAATCCAACGTAACCTTGTAGGAACATCATAATGAAACATAAATGATGATAAAAATCATACTGTAATGTAAGCATTGTAGAATGTAGTAATTTGGTATAAGATAAACAATAAGATTGTTACAATGAGACATAACCATTGAGGCAACATAGTCAATTATTATTAGAATGGCCAATAATAGTCAAAAAGATTAACCATGGTTAACTAAAGTCAACATGGTTAATTCAATAATGGCGAACGTAATTATTGAGTAAATCCACAATATAACATAATACTTTAGGAACATCACATTGTGACATAAGTCATATATTTACTTTGTTATTTAAGCATTTGATGGACCAAATGCATAATCTGGTAAAGGATGGCCTTCAAACATGCTCAACAATAGTTGAAAATTATCAAACATAACTTACCATACTCAAACATTCCAAACTACATATAACTATCATTATCCAAAGTCAACCATTATGAAACATGCATAATAATATTCAACCATAGTAACCTTTATTTAAACATAGTCAACCATAATCAAACATAGTGAAGCATCATTAACAATAGCCAAACTTATTGAACCATGGTCAACCCAATCTTAATTATAGTCAAACAACATGAACCTTTGTCAATCAACATAAAACATGGTGAGAAAATAAAAAGATGATGAGAAAAAAAAAACAACCTTAACCACCTACAATGTTAACCCATTTTTTCTGGCACCTATCATGGCCATATTTTAGACATATCTCTTTGTTTCCATATTTGTCTTTGTATAGAGTATAACCATTAGGACATGCATGGTATAACATATACTCAACACCCAACATTTTCAATGTTTCCTTTGCTTTTGCACAGTTGTTAAGCAAGACATTATCACTACGAAGTACCTTACCTTTGAGTCACCTGTAATTAGTGGGAAAAATAAATGTACATTGTCATCATGCAAACATAAACTCAACCAATTTTCAATGTTTATTATGCGACAAGATTCCTTAAGAAATTAGGGGACTTAATGGTTAGTTA
Organism: Pinus taeda; assembly: GCA_000404065.3. Classification (NCBI taxonomy): domain Eukaryota; kingdom Viridiplantae; phylum Streptophyta; class Pinopsida; order Pinales; family Pinaceae; genus Pinus; species Pinus taeda. The sequence continues at coordinate 257,014 of APFE031309587.1, forward strand.
CCTCAAAAGTGCTAAGAAACATGAATATGATATACCATAGATCGTATTCAAGTTGTACAATAACGTTGTTGCCCCTAGTTGGGTATAATATGGTGTCCAATGTTCAAACAGAGAGGTAGTTCATGGAGTCTTCAATTAAATTTTATGTACTCATCATATAACTAAGGCATTGTTTCATTTTATCATTTCAGTGTTTATACAAATTTGTGAATTGTTGTTGACCATATATGCTAGTATAATATTGTTAATTTGTTAATGAGCTTTAAGTATTCTAATGAATTTCATAGAGCAATATATTAAAGTTATTTCAAATTTTATTGGGAAAACTAAACCACATTTTCAATCAAAACCACACTTGAAGAATTGAAATGACACACTTCTACCTAGTGGGCTTAGGAAGTTTTTTGTTGTAAACCCCAACATAGGTAGAATTAATCTAAGTTGTAGGCAAGAAAATATCACTCCTCTATCTAGTGTGCTTAGGAAGATTATTGTTGTAAACCCAAACATAGGTAGAACACACCACACAAGCAAGAAATAAATCATAGTGGCATCAAAGACATGATTTTCTTGAGGATTAGATGATCCTAAATTATGCAATAGATATAAAGATGAGATGGAATGCTAGCAAGTAGTAATATAAAAGAATAAAACTACAAGTTATATTGTATAATATTCAAACCACAATTATTCTGTAAAAAATTCAAGTACAAACAAAAATAATAATTGTAATCCTATCAAACAAAGTAAACAAATAGAGTAACAAAAAATAGAATAAACAGTCTTAGTCCTAAAAATAAAGTATTGTACTTATTTGATTAGTGTGTTGCAGTAATGTAAGAAAATATAACAATGACTAAGCTAATTGAAATGTAAAGAAATACTAGAAATTAAACTATATAGTTTCAGGCAGTACCTGGCTAAGGAGGGTACCTACCTCCTTAGGCAAGGCACTAGTTTTAAGAGCGGTGGAATTATAATTAATCACCACACCATTTGTACATATTAATTGGAAAAGAAACACAAGATTATATCAAGAATTTGAAATGAAAATTACAAATAGAGCTTCTTTCTATACCTCTCTATCCCTTTCTCCCATGGATCGAGTAAAGCTAAGTTTTTATACATATAAATATCTTAAATTGTCCAAGAAATCGAGGGGCAACCATGAGAACCTTCAAATTCTTAGGTTTTTTTCCTTTGTTACAATGATTTCTCAAAATTATACAAAATACCAAACAAGGTTAACATTCTTAGCTATGTAACTGGTGAAAAATGAGTCACTTTCCTGATGTGGTTAGCTTTTCTCTGTTAGACAATCCTTAACCTCTTTCACTTTCCTTCATTAGGTACACAAGTTTCTAGGCAATCATCTATTGACAACTAGAGTTTGACCAACTACTGAGCTATGCGAGTTGCTCAAGAGTCACAACAGTTATGTCCAACAACTAACTGCCAACATGTTGTAACAATGGTTTATACGTGAGTTGCAATAGCAACCCACAAGTGAGTTACAACATTAGGCAACTTGCAGCATCAAATTTCAAGAAAGTTGTAGCGCAGACCTCAGGGAAGTTGCAATGTAGGATGGGCATGTTGTACCACCAAGAAAAGTGTGTTGTAGCAATAATTTTTAGGGCATGCTACAGCATGAACGTTACAATGGTGAACATGTTACAACATTGTATTGCAACAGTAGGGTCACAATGATGTTATAGTAGTATGCTCAAGGGGATTGCAGCAGCACACGGGTGTTGTAGAACTTGTAGTAGAGTGATATAACGGTGTTGTTACAATACAAAAGTGTTGCAACAACACTAAGAGTATTGCTACAATTGTACCTATGCAACCTACCTGAAGTATTTTCTCATGATTTTCACAATTTAACAAAAAGATGTAAATTCTTCCCTAAATACATAATAATAAACATTAAAATGGCATACTCAAAAAATAATTATATCTTGATCATAAATGTATTCTTGTGGGAAAAAGGGTGATGAAATGGCATGGAATTAAAAAAAATTTTGCAAAAAAGAATTGGACAATTGCTAAAAAATGCCAATTTGGGCATATATCATCTCTCCCCTACCAAAATTGTTGCATGCCCCTATGCAACTATGTCATTAGTTTGAGTCTGAGACATTCTATCTACCATGGAAGTATTTAACATTATAATCAACATTCCCTACTTCATGGGCATGATAAGAACCTCTTCTTTCTTCAACCTCCCTTCGACAAGCAAGTTCTTCCTTCATATACATGTTATAGTCTCTTTGATAATTTGTGGAAGGTAGCCAGATCATTGGAAAGTGGAAGTTGAGGCCTACCTAATGGTTTCCATAATTCTCCATGCATTTAATACCGATGCACTCTCTTCAAATCCACTACAAGGTTAATAGGGGTAAATAGATATTTTCTGCATATGTCCTTTGTGGCCTACCTCTATTGCTAATTGCACCATTCTACAATTTTCCTTGATAATATCTCAATATGTACTTTGCAATGATTAATAGCATGTCTTCTATTTTGGGCTATAAAATTTGCATTTTGTGGGATTTTACCTAGTTATAATGTGCAAGGAGGACATCCGCGGGCCTATAATACTCCCCTATGATCCAAATATTTCATTTAAAGTTATTCTCTAATACTTGGTGAGCAATTGAGTAGTCAATTTGGTTGTCTGGGAAAAAGGGAAAAGTCTCCTTACTATGTTGAAAATGCAACAAGAAAAATCCTAATTTAATTTTGTCCTTGAATTAAATTAGGAATTAAATTGTAAGTCCATATCTCATGACAACTTGTAATAGTTAACTAAGTTAATTTGACGTAGTTGGCTCAGTTGTTTCGAGTTGGGAGTCTAACTAGAGTTGTGTAGAGTGTCTCCTACTTTTTAGGAGCCCTGGTTGAGTTTATTTTGAGTTGTAATTATTTAATTCAATTTAACTCAGTTAAAATAGTTCCAACTGATAGAGGAATTAGTAGGAGATCCAATAGTGGGGTGGAACCTGTAGTAGTGGAGAGTAACCAGCATTGATAAACCACTAAACTGAAGATTCACTCATAATTAACTCATATGTGTCAGATCAGATAAAGACCCAGTTGAGATTTGAGTTCAAGGAGAGTGTACTATCAGTCGTATAATCATCTGAGTTGTATAGGTGGTGCATGCAATAAGAAGAAGGCCTATGAGGATTTCACAATTCATATTTGTGGAATTTCCCAATTAAATATGGGATAATTCCCAAGGAAACTGTGCAAAGAAATAGGAGCTTGGCAGGCAACATAATTGGCTAAGTATTGGCTTGAGGTTGTTTGGTAAGTAGTGAGATAGATTAAGATAGCAAAGAGGTTGCTCGAGCTTGAGAAAATCATTGTAATCTTCTCATATTTTCTAATTAATGCAATATACAGATAGTATGCGTTTTTAGTTGTGCCTTTCCCCATAAAATTATTGTGTTATGTGTGATTGAATTCTTTCTCTTTTATGCTTCATGATTTCATTGATCGTTTACTGTTTCTATTGATGAGTAGAGTATATGCAAGTCAATTATTTTAACATATTACAATATGTAGTTTGAATCTACAAGGAATTTCTACATGGCATCAGAGTTGAAATCACTATAGAAGAGGGGAATACAATTTTGTCTTTTGCAGGAGAAATCAAATTTGCAGTGTCATAGTTCCGATCTAGTAGGATTTCATTCTACGGATTGAGACTCAAATATTCCCTTGAGGGTAGTTTGAACTATATTGCTTGGAAGGACATGATGGAGGCAGTGTTGGAAGAAAACAGGCTTAAGGAATTCATAGACAAATATCTTCCTAAGCCAGTTGATGCTCAGGATTTGGCAAAGTGGAGAAAGTGTGTCGCAAAGGCGAGAAGGATTATCCTAGAAGGAGTTCGAGATCATATTATCCCAAACCTCCATGGTAATGAAACTCCATTTGCAACGTGGAAGGCCTTGGTAGACCTGTTTCAAAACAATAGTGACCACAAGAACCTGGCACTGAAGGACAAGCTCAAAAAAATCAAGATGGAGAAGGGTGATACAATATTGAAGTACTTGACCAAGTTCACCCAATGTCGGGATGAGCTTGTAAGTGTTGGTGTGGTAGTTGTTGAAGACGATCTAGTGAGCCTAGCACTTCTAGAACTTCCCAAGAGCTAGCATAGTTACCAGGACTCAATTAATGGGAGGGAGAAGCTACCAGAGTGGGATTGGTTGTGGTCCGACTTGGTACAAGAAGAGATTCAACTGAACACCGAAGATGGATCCTCATCCAAGCATGTTGATGAGGGGAATTGTGCCTTATATGGAAAGGTGAAGAAAGGGGAGGGGAATTCATCTCATTCCAAATCATAATCCAATCAGGGCAGCAAGAAGAAGGACATGTCAAAGATTAAATGTTTTCACTGTCATGAGCTGGGACACTATGCTGCAAAATGTCCGTGCAAGAAGGTTTGTAAGAAGCCCTCAGGAGGAGTGGCAGGTGAAGATCTTGCTTCACAATTCGAGTTGGATTTCACCCTCATCACTTGCATGGTGACATTAGTGATGGGTAGTGTGTGGTATCTGGATAGTGAAGCCTCATTCCATATAACCGGCAATAAAGAGTTCTTTAGTAACTCGGAGGAGAAAGACCTTCAGATGCACATTGAGATGGGAGATGATGGGAGGTATAGTGCGGTCGACATCGGTATTTTTACCTTTCAGAGGGAGTTTGGTTCTCCTCTCACATTAAAATATGTCATGCATGTTCTGGATTTGAATAATAATTTGGTTTCAGTTTCCATGTTGGAGGGTCGTGGCTACGATGTGATATTTCACAAGGGAAAGACTTTCCTTCATCAAATAGCCTTAGGATAGGTGAAGTGGATTGGGGTTTGGGTGAAAAACCTCTACAAATTGGTTGTAGAATATTGTGCTTCTTTGAGTAGTAAATCATAGAAGGTACAGAGCTAATACATCGATGATTTGTGGCAGAGAATATTAATTCACTTGCACCATGGAGCTTTGAAGATCATGCAAAACAATTCTACAAGAATTCCCAAGGGTGCACTAGAGAAGAGATACACATGCAAAGGGTATATATTGGGGAAGTACACCAAAGATTCCTTTCATTATAAAGACATTCGAGTGCAAGTGATCCTTGATCGCGTTCACCCAGATGTGTGTGGACCATTCTTGATAGCCTCCGTGGCCAATCATAGGTGCTATGTAATATTTGTTGATGATTTTTCTTGTAATTGTTGGATATTATTCATGCAGAAGAAAGATCAGACGTTCGCTAAAGTTTTGAATTTAAAGCACTTGTCAAGAAAGATACTGGCATGAAAGTTAAAACTCTCAGAAGTGATAATGGTGGAGAATATGTGCCGAATAAATTCAAGAAATTTTGTGTAGTAGAAGGCATTCGACGGGAGTTAATAACACCTCATAACCCATAGTAGAATGGGGTGTCTAAAAGGAAGAACAAAAGTATTGTGGGAGATGCATGAATGATGTTACATGATCAGGGCCTACCATTGCACTTGTGGGCTAAATCATGCAACACACTTGTTTAGAATTCTCGGGATGAGTATAATAGAAGAATATTTTTCAGGTAAGAAATTGGATGTGGCACACTTCAGGATACTTGGTTCATCAGTCTATTATCATGTTACCAAGAATGCACAAAAAAGATAGAGCCAATAGCTGATTTGGGCACATTTTTGGGTACACTGATACACCTCACAACTATCGGGTGTACCTGCCATCCAACAAGATGACAATGGTTCGTATAGATGTGAAGTTCGATGAATAGAACCCCATAAGATAATCCCTTGAGAGGGATCTTTAGTTACATGGAGATGACGATATTTTAGCTCGAAAGGAGGAATTCCAGGATGATGTCGAGCATCCACATGTAGAGGAGCAAAGAGTGGAAGAACCCACTCATGTAGAGACTTCCATAGATGGTAGGAAGCACACCTAAGAGGTTGAAATATTGATGCATGATTCTAGAGAGAATTTGGGAGCACTCACATCATATCACAAGTAGAGGAGGTCACCATATTGGTACACTAGCTACATGGATCTGATGAGTGAGAGTGTAGAGGTTGAGCCATCCTCATTCGAGGAAGCAATGCAGTAACTAGTATGGGTTGATGCCATGGTTGAGGAGTATGACTCCATTATTAGAAACAGTGTTTGGGAAGTGGTCCCAAGACCAGCAGACAATTCAATGGTGAGTACATATGGATTTACAAGGTAAATCAACCAACATATTGGAGTGTGGAGAAACACAAGGAGAGATTTGTGGCTAGAGGGTTTTCTCAAGTGGAGGGAATTGATTACGAGGAGACCTTTGCTCCAGTAGCAAGGTACTCTTCAATCAAATCTATTCTAGCACTCTCATTGTAGATGGAATGGAATATACATTAGATGGATGTGAATACATCATTCCTCAATGGTATGATTGAGGAAGAGGTGTATATTGAGAAACCGGGAGGATTTGAGACCTTCAACTGAGAGTTGTATGTCTGTAGACTAAGCGAGCATTGTATGGACTAAAACAAGCACCCCATGCTTGGTACAACAAAATTGATAACTATTTCACTGGCTTGGGCTTCATCAAAAGTGAAGCAGATGCGAACCTTTACGATATTGAGGTTGAAGGTAAATTGTTGATTATGGTATTATATTTCGATGATTTGATTCTAGCAGGTGATGAGAAGCTAATAAAATCTTGCAAAGAGGATCATGCAAGAGAATTCAAGATGAAGGACCTAGGGCTAATGCATTACTTTCTTGGTATGGAAGTATGGCCAGGAGATGGGGAATTGTTTGTCTATTAGGAAAATTATCACAATGAGTTCCACATGGAGAGTAGCAAACCCATGGAAACTCCTCTAGCAGGTAACTACAGGAAGGAGGACGCTGCTTCAGTTGAATTAGTGGAGGCTACTATTTATAAACCTCTTGTGGGTTCACTTATGTATTTGGTGAACACACGACCAAAGATGTGTTTTGAAGTTAACCATCTTAGTCGAGCCATGGTTAAGCCAACCAAACTTTATTGGAAGACAATTAAACATGTGTTGAGATACTTCAGAGACACCACTCAATTTGGTCTTTGGTATAGACAGACATAGGGAATGAAGCTTCAAGGCCTCACAGCTAAAGATTGGGTAGGGATTCCATCTGACATGAAGAGCACATTAGGGGGAATATTCAATATTTGGTCACCAACAGTTGCTTAGTACAACAGTTTCTTGTTGAAGCATAAATCAGTTACACTCAGTTCAACAGAAGAAGAGTACATGGGTTCTAGTCAAGCATCTTGTGAGGCCATCTGGATGAGGAAGATCCTTGTTTGGTTATTTGGTCAGCAAATGGATCCTACAATGATTTACTATGAAAATCAGAGTTGTATCAAACTCTTTGAGAATCCAGTTTTTCATGATCGGTCCAAGCATATCAACATCTGGTATCATCATATACGAGATTATGTTAAGAGGAGAATCATGTTGTTGAAGTACATTCCTAAAGAGGAGCAGGATGCAGATATTTTGACAAAGGCATTGTCAATATGAAAATTCAAGTTTCACAAAGGTAGGATCAAGATAGCAAATAATCCCTCTCTTGTTGAGAGGGATTGTGGAAAATGCAACAATAAAATCCTAATTAAATTTTGTCCTTGAATTAAATTAGGAATTAAATTGTAATTCCACATCTCATGAAAACTTGTAATAGTTAACTAAGTTAAGTTTATTTATTTGGATCAGTTAATTCAAGTTGGGAGTCTAAATAGAGTCATATAGAGTGTCTCCTACTTTTTGGGAGCCTTGATTGAGTTTATTTTGAGTTGTAATTCATTTTAACTGATTTAAATTCAGTTATGCTAGTTCGAACTATTGTATGAATTAGTGGGAGATCCAATAGTGGGGTGTATCCTATAGTAGTGGGGTGTAACCAACATTGGTCAACTAGAAAAATGAAGATTCACTCATAATTAACTCATGCATGTCAAATTAGAGAAAGACCTAGTTGAGATTGGATTTCAGGGATAGTGTACTATTAGTTATATAATCATCTAAATTGTATAGGTGGTGCATGCAATCAGAGTAAGTCCTATGAGAATTATGCAATTCATATTTGTGGAATTTCCCATTAAATATGGGCTAATTCCCAATGAAACTACGCAAGGAAACAGGAGCTTGGCAAGTAGCAGAATTGGCTAAGTATTGGCTTGAGCTTGTCTGGGAAGCAGTGAGATAGTTTGAGATAGTGCAGAGGCTACTCGGACTCGAGAAAAGCATTGTAATATTCTCATATTTTGATTAACACAATATACAAATAGCAGGGGTTTTTAGCCGTGGCTTTCTCCATAAAATTATTGTGTTATTTTTTATTGAATTATTTCTCTTTTATGCTTCATGATTTCATCAATCATTTATTTTTTCCACTAATGAGTAGAGTATATTCAAGTCAATTGCTTTAGCATAATACAATCTGTAGTTTGAATCTACAAGGAATTTATACATACTAAACACGTCCAAAAAAATAGTTGGGGTTCCAAATTAGTTCATGGCCCAACAAAATATTGTGTTTGTATAACTCATAGAGCGTGCTCTTTTTTTCATTAGCGCATGCATAGTAGGCTTATAGGAACATGTTTGGGAGGTGATCTCATTATGGTTTTAAGATTGTGATGGTTTTTCTCTTAAACATGAGGTGGTTATCCCATAAGTACATGTTGTACATAGGGGAAGGAGCCTTCAAGCTAAGCACATATTCTACCAACAACACAAGCTAAATATTTTTTATTTATGGATTTTCTACCTGATTCTAAAGTTTGAATGTTTTCTCAGCCTCCTCATTCAAATTATTCTTTCATTTATCCCAATTGGGTCTATGGGCTTCTAAATATTCTACCCATCTCTCTCTGAAATTTCTATCAATCTTTTGATTCTCCTTGACATAAATTGTTCCTTCTTTATAGGTATACATCACTACTTTCCACTTATCTTCCTTGGCCTTCTCCCAATGGTCTTGAAGGTTTACCTAAATAAATTGATCCTAAATCAAACTACGAAATCTATCTGCATGGAAATTTCTAACAATTTGGATTCTTCATTCTCAATTTGAATAACTCTTTCTTTGGTTTCTCTTATGTGTATTTGGGTTGTCTTCACTATCTCAAAAAGAAGTTCCTTCTTGTCTTTTATGTCAAGGAAGCTTGCTTCCTAATAAAGGCAATCAAGTCCCTTAAAGGCTTGAATTTCTCTCAGTTCTCTTCTAAAAGTTTGATTTTGTTTTGAAACTTTCTATTATTTCTTTCCAAAATTCGATTTTTCCTTATAATAGATCAATACAAGGGTGTGAAAGAACGTGCACCTATTTATTTCTCCCTTCTAGGCTTGAAAATATTCTTTAGACTCTAAGTGGTAGCTTTGATATACTAAACTCCAGCCTTCTCTTGTACCTCTACTTTATCTTGTTCTATATTTATTTTTCCCTCTTAAGTTGTAGCAAATTCAACTCCTAGGTCTTTCCCCTGCTAGTTTTCTTGGTTCAACAAGTTCTGGTTCTTCCTCAACTGACCCTGCTAGTTCCTATGTGAAAGTGGGGTATCTCAAATTTTCTTGAATTTCAGCTCCAATAAAAACCTACTTTAATATTAGAGTTATATCAAGTGTATCCCCTTCAACCTTCACCCCTACTAGTTCTTGTGTCGTATCTGTTGATGCCTCGAAAATCGTTGCACCAACATTGGGGGAAACCACCCGGTCCGGACCTTAGTGCAGCTCCTTTTCCGTTTGGGGTAGTGGCTCCGACTGGGGATAATGGGACCAGTTTCCCAGAAATAGATAAATGGGATGACTGAATACTTTGTGGATAGCAGTAGCGATAGGTGGATGACTAAAACTATTGACAGAAATGTAAGTAAATAAAACTATCCCGGGAATCTATTTGAACTTCTAAAGCGTAGCTTTTGATGTTCTATATCTTAAAAATACAATTATATAGATGACTGCATTCTCAAGACACAGATATTAAATCATTCAAGATTGCTGTACCTAAATAGTTAGACACAGCGATTAAAGCGATGCTACTAGACTTTA
>APFE031309593.1:15721-112532 GCA_000404065.3 Pinus taeda
TACTTTTCATCTGAATAAAGCTATTCTTGTTTCCTTCCATATTCTTGTGTACTTGTTTATATATGCATGTATATGGTTAATGCACATCTGATCCTCCATTATTTATGAATTTAGATCCTTGTTTCTTGCATAGTTGTATGTTGCTGTGATTCCAGAGGTCCTTTTGAAGCTGGGCAGACAAAGAAGAAGCGGCAAAACTCTATCAAGAAGGAGATGAAATTGAGCGCAAGACTCAGGTTGGTCCTCTTGGTTCTCCTCTCATCTACTTTCATAAAAGGAATCAATAGTAGACTTAGATTGTTTGTTTCTAAGATAGCCACCCATCTTAGTGGGAATAGCAGCATCCGAGTGGACACTATTCCCGTATAACAATGCTTCCTCCCTCAATATCAACAGTGATTCCCTGCAATCGCCCTAGGGGTATTATCTTATGTTGGTTTTCCATTCGCAGTTGAAGAGGAGACCACTGCAATGTAGGTCTCCCCATGTGCTCCCATGTCTGCTTCGGCAGAGAATTTGTGTTCGATCCTAAATCTGAAATTACTTGGTCCATCTCATTTTCACCAATCTGTGCAATTAGCCTCATTTCTCTCCCCATCCTAGTCTTGTGTTTTCCCATCTTTTAGACTATGCGGGGTTCTCCTGACACAGTCCCAACACATGTGCTAATGAGTTCTTGTAATGCCTTTACAGCCTTACTATCACATAGTAGCTTCATGCATGTTTCCAGGAACATTGTGAGCATTTATGGGTCCATCTCTGGCTCCGGTCTATCTTTGCTTCCTAAAGTGGAGGCATCAATGAAGCTCTTCTTAGCTTCCATAAAGGTTTCTAGAGTGCGCTCCAAATCAAACTCTACTTCTTTCGCTGGAGCTTTGCGAACCCAAGTGCTATCTTTTGGTTGTTTGCCTTTATCATCTCCCATTTTAATTCCACTTCGGAGCACAATGTTCACATTTGGGTCTTCCTCGCATAGCTCAGACCTCATCATCTACAAAGTTTGAGTCTGGGGAGGTGGTAGCACTCCCTTGTCGTGTATCCTACTTATCAGCGAAGGACAATCATCCGTCTCATGATCAAACAAGGTACAATACAGACATGATGGATGACAATCATCCATCTCATGATCAAACAAGGTACAATACAGACATGATGGATGCGTTGGATTCGTACAATTGTGGGCATAATGTCCTATCCCTATGCAATTGTATCATATCAGTTGGCCGCGACCTCTTCCAAGTCCTCCTCCACCTTGGTCTCATCCGCACCCCTGAAATGTGGTTCGCATCATCCCTGCATTCTGGTCTAGGGGCTGCGTTTCGGTTTGAACTCTGTAGGTATGAGTTCTATCCATGATCAGCTCATAGCTTCTACAAGTGCACTCATCATGTCCTAACGATCTACCAAAATTACAGAACAAATGTTGCAAATTCTGTGTGTACTTCTATAGTAGATGGTAGTTGTTCGTAGCATGCTTTCCACCTATATGACAAATTGCACAACAAAAAACAGGCACCGCGCTTGGTCCTTCTTGTGCTTCCGACCTTAATGGCATCGATCATCCTCCCGCCAGGTAATTTGAAAACATTGGGCAATGGTCCTTGTCATGACCTTGACCCTTACATTTAACACACCGTACCTATTCGCACACTTTTGGTTGAGCTGTCCTATCCTGTTTCAGACTCTCCATCTCAAGGCATAAGTTTTTCAAATGCGTGTGGATCCGATGAACTCCCAAGTTAGGATCTTGTATTGGGGTCTCATGTAGCCTCATCACAATCTCCAAGGCCTCTGCCTATGTCATTAACCTCTATTGCGACAACGCGTTCTTCAAATGCAACACTACCAATGCTACAAACCATTCACAGTGTTGTCCATCCATAAAAGTCATATTAGCTTCACAAATCATACACTTTAGCCTCTGATCCAACTCCCACGGAGTCTCTCCTGGTAGCACTGTGATCTCTTTGAACCCAATGATCGATTGTGCCTCTAACTTTGGCCTGTTAAATTCCTTATTTAGCGCAGTTTGGATGTCCACGATTGCTGCATTCAGATTACCACTTGAGTTCTTAATGTACCAAGTCAGTGCGTGATCTTACAGGGTGCTGACCAGTGTTGCTTTCTCTATATTGTCATTTGTAACTCCTTGCACTAATGCATGCAAATTTATTGCGCTTTCCATATTGACTCGCGGTGGTGGTGGAGGTGGTACGGGCAAAGATGGAGGTGATGGTGGTGAAGCTGGTAGTGGTATGAGTGGGGGTAGTATGCACAAAATTCTCTACCTTCTCAATTGGATCGCACTTCACGGAGATACCATCGTGAGCTCTTCTTCATCTCCTCGTGGAGGTGAGATCAAAGGGCTATTCTCTACTCCCTTACTTCCTTCGTTCCTATAGGTTTTTCCACTTCGCGTAGCCCGGAACATCAATGTAACTGCATAATCCTATTTTCTCACAATATCATTTTAATCCAAGTATTCAGGGAATTTACGTACTTACCTCGCGGTCCTTTGATAAAGGCTCTCTCTACCTCATTACAGCTCACTGAAGTGTCTACCACAAATTCAGTGATGAATCCTCCTATAATCCAATCAAGCCAATGATCAACAATGTGCATGATATTATCTTCCAATGCTTCCAATCTGTCCACCAAATATGGGGTCCACACAATAGGACCGTCAAGCTTCCACCTTCCTTGGTTATCTGCTAGCTTCGTGATCCACTCGTACAGTTCAGTAGGAAAATATGCGAAGAAGATTTCGTGGATCTCTATGTACAAGTAGCAGTCTAACCACTCTTGTTTTGTCAATCGCGGATTTCTATTCTCATGTGCTGAGAACTCGTGAATTCTCCTGTCCAACCAAGCATCAATTTCCTTTTTAGTTTGATTCCAATGATACGACATTAGACACCTCTATGCAGATTCCGATCCTGGAAATGGAACCATTTTTTGGCTTAAGGGGCCCTGACCCAGGTTCAGAGCTAATTAGCCAAACAAATCCCTGTACTGCTAGGCCTTTCGGCAATAGCCCATGGAGCGCAAACTGAGGTCTCACCCAAGGTAGTATGGGGGGATGCTAGAACCAAGTTTCTACACCCTGGAGATGTCTGAGGGGTTGATTTTGGTCCAACTTTGAATAGCTTCATGAAGGTTACATCACGCACTGACCTAACTTGCAAGACCCTCATGATCTATTACAATCACCTTCGCAAAACCCTCACTAGGGTTTGAGGTGATTTCGCGCTACCGTAGTAGCGATCTGCGTTAATTCGCCAAGTGACACTGCTTATCTTACTTATCTTATAACAGTTAGTTATCTTCGCATAAACATATACTTTATCTTGTATTCACTTTATCAACACATTCATATAGGTTCGCACATCATATAAACAATAGAAATACAATTTATATCTGATACATTCAATCCACAAAACAAGAAAATGATACACATAAAGGATGTAAAGCTTCTCTCTATTACTTCTCCAAAGGTTATAGACTCGACTTGCCCTGCGCACTCAGCCTGCAGGGGTCCACGCACTCAGCTGCGAACTACTAGGCCTCTGCATACTCAGCTGCAAAGCCGTCTCCTATTCTATGACCCAAAGACTCGACTCTACACTTCAACTAAGACTTAATTCTTCATCCTTCATTCATCACTATTTCTTTTTCCATTTGTTATTTACAACTTAGAGCCTCACTCTATATATATAATCCCATAGTCTGTGGACCATGGGTAGATCCCTCAAGCCAACATTACATTACAAAAATAAGGGTGGACAAACTTATGACTTGTTTACAAACTTCGCGGTCTGCACCCACAGAACATGGAGTCTTTACATTAGATTTAGTCAAAACATGGGCTTTAAGCCCCAAAACTTGCCTTGGGGGATCCCATGCCCAACAAGGTCTTACTGTTTCAATGGAGTGTGCACTATCTATGCTGATACACTCTAGACAAGCATAAGAAAGTGCATAAAACTGTAAAATATGTCATTGATCTAAATTGTTGAATCAATCATGCAGGCAAATATTAAAAACAATCTACAGAATTAAATCACAAATCGAAGCTATTGAAGTAAAGGTATGCCACACCAGAACTAACATCTATTCTAGCTGGTTACTATTCCTCTGTTGTTTAACTCTATGTAATAACATAAGATAAATAGAAACATCAACGAATGTAATCCATGATTTGTACAATGACAACGAGTAACCATAAATAAATAAACTGAATTGAAATGTACACTACCTAATCATTGCAATCCCTGCCAAAGAGGAGGGCCCTTCCTCCTCAGCAGGGCATAGGAAGAACACAAAAAGTGATTAACAAATCAATTGGAAAGAAATAACACAATCATTGTGCCAATTGATATTAAAATAAGTTTAGGAATTATAGAAATAGAGTAACGATACTCCACCATATGCCGCCCTTTATACATAAAAAGTCGAGTCTTTTATAACTATTACATCCCAAAAATTAGAAAACAGAAAAGCCATGAGAATCTCCAATTCTCATGCTGACCCAAAAATAAAGAAGTTGCAACCTACTACTAAATAAATATACATTAGTTAAAACTTCTTGAGTCTTGTTGCCTAAAAAATAAACAATCCTGCTACCAACAACTCTTATGTGGAATAGTACCTACATTTCCAGCTTCGGTGCAACAGTATTGAGCAAATGATGGTTTGGGCTGACGCGACATAAATGATGATAACGCTATTGGTTTAATGGTGGATCCACGCGAGGTGTAACAACACCCGATGTGTAACAACAACCTATAATATCACTGATGTGTAGCAACAATCTGTAATAGTAGCCACCTGTAATAGTAGTGATCTGTAACAACACCTAGTATGTAGCAGCAATATGTAATAGCACTCAGGGTGTAACAACAAACTATTCTACGCTTTCCTGTAGTTAACTCCTGTTTCCTATCTATTTCCACGAGCCAACACCTGAAAAAGATAAACTTCCCAACATTCTCCTTCAATGCTCGTCCAATTAGCCACAAAAAGGAATAAAGCCTCGTATTTATTTGATAAAATATAACAAAGTAACATGACAGTAAAATGGATTAAAAAGGTAAGAAAACAGGGAGTTTGGTCATATAGGTCACAGGTCTAAAGGATAGAAAGGAAAGGTCAAAACAAGGGAAAGAAGGTACGGAAAATGGGTGAAAAACCACACCCAACATCTCCCCCCGACTGAAGCCACTGCATGTCCCCTTGCAGAATCTCAGAACCTTCTAATGTGCCCCTGATGGAAATCTGTAAAATTGTATGTAGCAACAGTATCGTCGCCTAGAGCTCTGAATCCTTGATCGACCATTAACTCACGTGGCCAAGATTCCTCTTCATAATCACATAACTAATAATCAGGTTGATACTCCTGCAATGGAAACCAAATCAGAGGGAATTTGAACCTGAGGCCAATCCAGAATGCCCCGAGTGTCATCACAATCTGGGCATATTCTAGCACATGTGAAACAACAACCACATAGTTCTTATACTCAAATGGGTCCCTTTCCTGTAATTTTGCACTCTAAGCCTCAGTGCGCTTGAGACATCCTACTAGTGCTTGGCTCCTCATGGTTGCAAAAAAGTTGAGGTAGACTCTCACAATATTTCTTCTGTAGATGGCCAATTGATCTCTCCTTTCCAGAGTGCTTAGGAACTGCCTGAAATATTGCTGGGGTTAACAGGCCATTCCCAGTTCAGCGCGGACCCATTGCTGTCCTTTCGTCGTTGTTCTCTACTGTGTTCTTAGCTAGTTGCCACTCAATCTGATTCCTCACAAATGAGAGGAATGCTCGCAACTACAAATATCCCATGAAAGAGAGGATATTCACCACCATCTTTGTGCTCACGTATTCACACATCATGTTGTGCAAGAAAAACTCGCACAACAAATTCTTATAATCAAAATCACAGGACTGAAAATTTTCCAAAAAGGTGCGGGTAAAAGAACCCAAATAGGACATGTTCTCATAAACTACCCTCAAATGAAATAAATAGTGATTTTCCCATAGGAACACAGGGTATGACGGGGAAAACCGCTTGCATGATAGTAGGTTTAGAGCGAGGTCGCAGAGTTTGGTTTTATCAAACGTTAGGTCAGAGACCTCTCGATGTAGCTGATATAGTTGTTCATCCTTTTTCTTCATCATTTCTTTATGCCTCCATGACTCCTCTTTTCTTTCCCATTCTTCCTTCAACCATTTCTCTTGCAAGGAATCCATCATATTCTTATGCACATTGAGTAGAATTACTCCCTCCTATAGAGAGAGTGCTAGCTGCTTCCACTTTTGCAGCTCTTCCAATAACAACAATTTCTCAGAATGACGTCCTTCAACAGGACCTGACATTCTCCCACATGCATCATCAACTAAAGGTGTAGCATCCTCCTGAGGGCAAAACTGTCCCACCTCGACAACTGGTTCTTGTGTAACAGTAGCTTCTTCAGTGAGTTTGACCACAGTTTCTTTATTTTCTTGGTCAGCCTCCACTCTTACTGCTGGTTCTTTTGTTGTAGCAGTAAGGTCCATAGGTTTTTTCTCATCGTTTACCTTTAGACTAGCTTCAGTCTCTACTGTTGGTTCTTGTGTAATAACAATGGTGACCACTGGCTCATGGATATTATCTTTCTCTTCCTCCACTTGCCTGATTTCCTCCTCCACTTCTATTCCTGGTGAAACAACAGTGTTAGCAGAGGGTTCTTGTGTATCCATTGCTTGATCACTCTCTATGGATTGTGCTATCTCAGTTGCCTGTTCTTGTGTATTAGCAACGTTCTCGAGAGGCTTTGCTGTAACATGTTCCTAGTTTTCAGTTTTTGTCTCCCTTGAGGTAGTATCTGTTGCACAGACTTTGAATCCAGCTTCCACCAACTTCCCAACACAGGCTACACACAGATTTCCCAGGATTTCTCCCCTCCTAGCCCTATCCACAGCCTCTACCAAAGTATCCAGCCCTAGGGCTCTTGGCTCTAGCTTTCCTACTGCTAGCTTTTCCCTTAATTCCTTTATCTCTTTTTCTAAAATTTCAATTTTCGACAGCAAGGACTGGGTTTCACTCTTACCAGGTGAAGGAGGTTTTTCTGGCAGAGCTTGCTCCTCATCCTTCTATTCGATTCCTTCCTTGTTCTTTCTCAATGTATATGGGGACTCTGGGTGTCTGTTGACTCTTATCCTCTACTTTGGCCTTCTGTCACCAATTGGTTTATCAATCGACTTCTTGCTAATCTTCACTATTGAGGGCTACAGTTTCTCCTTTGTTACCCCTGGAGTTTCCCCGACTGTCTCTGTTTGGATTCTGCGATTAGTCTTGGGCTTTTCCGCATGAAATATTCCCAATTTTTTCCCTGTTGGCTCAAGGCATCCAACACGATGAGTTTAATAAGGCCATGGTTTGTAACACACATTTCTAGATGTGTAGCCGTTTTCACAGCCGAGACCATGTTTCTAATATTTCCTAGAAAGAAATATGGCAAGTTAATCCACTGTTGATGGTGGAGATGGTTCAACAATGGGAAATGGTAATTAAATAGAATTTTTGCTCTTCCCTCACAAGTAATGTACTTAATGAGGAAGAGAGAAACATCTGCCCATGGTTGGGGGAGTGAGAGCCTATCAATTCCCTTACCCTTGTTAACCCACGACTCGCTTTCCTGAAGAAAATCCCCTTTTAGTGTGGGGTCATTAACCTTCCTGGTAAACCATCTCTTCCCTTCTGTTGGAAATCCTGTTACTCTAGCAATAAATTCTTTCGTGACCTCCAATGTTAGTCCTCTAACTTCCATCTGGTTTCTTTCAGGTTCTTTACAAATTCCATGGCCACACCATTGTCTGACCCTTCCAATTTCTGGAAGAATTCAAATGAGCCTGCATCTTTGAAGACTTGACATGCCTCAGGACAACCTTCCAATGCTTTTGTAGTTCCTGGTTCGTGTTGTATCACTTCTCCACCCATTGCTTTTGCAATTCAATGTTGTTTCATCTTCTTCTCTTCCCTCCAGCACACACTCTAGCTGTTTTAGCCTGCACTGATACCTTCCTCCTCTCTAAGCACTCTGAATAGGGATTTAGCACTTCCAATAGGGGTAAATGATACAGTGGTAGGGTGGCACAGGTGCAGATTTGGATTAAGATTTGACATGCATGGTTCGTACAGCTTAATGAATTTTTCTTTAATGGTGAGTTGTGGGGAGGTCTCGTCAACAGTGCCCTTACCCTTTTTGGTATGATTTAGTATTAAGTAACAATAAATCTTGGGTCACGTGCCTTGATTGTTGGATTTTTCCAATAGCTGCAAATCATGAAACGGTCATGTCGCAACATGATTCGTTCCCCCACTAGCTTAATTATGACAGCCATCCTCGATCGTCAATTAGTCATGTTAACTTACCATAATTACAAAATAAATCAAATACAATATTACCTTTTTGATGATGTACCTAGGTAACGTGGGGCATGGAAATGGGTGGCGCGACGTCGAATCATACTTGGGCATCGGGATACATGAACTTAGATCTGCTGATAAGGCTCACGATGATGTTTTTGCTATTTAGTACAATAAAATATCTCGTTTTATTCCTAAAAAGTCGTCGGTTGTTATAGGTGTAACAACCAATATGATTGGTATATATTATTTAATTTCTACAAAAATATAAAGAACAAAAGATCGTGTAACAACACTTATCATATGATACAATTTGAAGGAACAAATGTTGTTGTAGAGGGTGTAACAACACTTATCATATGCTACATTTTGAAATAAAAAATGTTGTTTGCAGAGGGTGTAATAGCCACCACCAAGTGGTTTTCAATTGCTACAAAAAGTGTTTGTCTATGCCTGAAAAAGGTTTTCACAACCAGATATATTTATATTTTTTATATATATATATAGTATATATATGTATATATATATATATATATCTATTATATTATATTATATATATAATATATTGAAATATATATATATAGATATATAATATATAATATATATATATATATATATATATAATATATATATATATATATATATATATATTGAAACAGTGTAACAGCCGCCACCAAGTGGTTTTCAGCTGTTACACTTATTGGAAAAGTTAAAATTTTTGCAGCATAGGGGGGCTTTCCCTTGTTCCGATAACCTATTGACAAATGTTGACAAATGAACCGTTCAAGGTACGTTTTTGATACAACAAGAGACGGTGCCCATTTGCAAGTAATGGTGTCCTTGGACTGTCAATGGTTACCAAATTTAGAGTCCCATTGTCAAAGACTGCATCTACCTCATAAGGACCTAGCCATCTAGTGAAAAGCTTAACCTTGAAGTCCTTAAACCTTGAGTCTTATAGGAGAGCCCAATCTCCTTTTTGGAATTGTTTCTTCTTTATAAATCTGTCATGCGACTTAGCTCTCTGTTGCTAGATAGTCTTTGTTTGCTGGATAGCAGCCAACCATTTCTCCTGCAATTCGTTGAGCTGGTTCAATCTTTGCCTTTGTGCTGTAGTCAAATCGAAATTGACCTGCAATGTTATCCTTAGTGTATTTATTTCAAATTCAATGGGGAATAAAGGGTTCTTTCCATAAACAAGTTCATATGGTGAGAATGCAGTGGTGTTCCTCGATGTAGTCTTGTATGCCCATAACACTTTCAGAAGATTGTCAACCCAATTTCTTCAATGACTGGCCATAGTCTTAGTAAGGATCCCCTCAATGAATTTATTAGTGCTTTCCACCTAGCCATTCACTTATGGATGGTAAGGTGTTGTGATTTTGTGATGGATTTTATATTTCTCGACCAATTCTCAGATCTTATGAGATGTGATCTGTGGCCCTTCGTCTGTGACTATCTCTCTGGGCATGCCAAATCGGACGAATATCTCTTCAAAAAAAAAGTTTGAGACAACCTACTTAGTGGCTCAGGTTAGGGCCTTTGCCTCGACCCATTTCGTGACATAGTCAGTACAGATCAAGATGTAGGATCTCTCTCTGGATGAAGGATTGATTGGTCCTACAAAATCTAGATCCCACTTCTCAAAAGGTTCTATGACGATCTAGGGCTATGTCGACATCTCACTCGATTACAGTGGTTGGCCCATCCTTTGACAACTATCACATCCCTTCACAAACTCCTTGGCATCCTAAAATATTGTTGGCCAGTAGTATCCTGTTGAAAGCACTTTGTATCCAGTTCGTTTATCTGCGAAGTGTCCTCCGCAGGGTTCCTCATGGCAGGCTTTGAGGATATCAAAGACCCCATCCTCTCTAACACATCGTCTGATCTGGAAATCAGGTCTAATGTGGTAAAGGTTCCCATGTATCTAGGTATATGTAGTACTTTTCTGTATGACTTTCTTTTTCTCCCTGGTGGACAAATACTGGGGAAACTTCCTTGGAGCAAGATAATTGGCTATAGATTCTGCATACTAAGGTGAGTAAGTAGAAATAGCAAAAAGATATTCATCAAGGAAAGAATCTTCAGTAGGAGTGCAACTGTCATCAATAGTTAGCCTAGAAAGAAAGTCAGCTACTACATTGTCTTTTTCAGGCTTATCTACAATAGTGATACCAAATTCTTGTAACAACAATAACGAGTGTGTAGTCCTACTATTTTTAATTGGCTTATTCATTAAGAAATGAATGGTAGAATGGCCAGTGTGTACAAATACTTGATATCTGGTGATGTAATGTTGGAATTTATTGATAGTGTGCACGACTGCTAAGAAATCCTTATCAGTCACTGTGTAGTTGAACTTAGCTGGAGTTAGATTTTTACTTATATAGTAAATAGCGTAAGGTTTATTATCCTCCAGTTGGCCTAGAATAGCACCTACAACAATATCTAATGCATTCGTAGCTATGTGAAACAATAGTTCCCAATTAGGTCCTCGCAAGACCGGGGCTGTTGATACACAACCTTTCAGCTTTAAGAAGGCCTGCTCACGCTTCCCTATCCACAAGAAAGCAACATCCTTCATGAGCAAGGAAAATAATGGTGATGAAATTCTTGAAAATTTTTCTATAAGTCTTCTGTAATACCGTGCATGCCCCAAGAA
Organism: Pinus taeda; assembly: GCA_000404065.3. Lineage (NCBI taxonomy): Eukaryota > Viridiplantae > Streptophyta > Pinopsida > Pinales > Pinaceae > Pinus > Pinus taeda. The sequence continues at coordinate 26,790 of APFE031309593.1, forward strand.
ACTATGTACCTCTCTCTGCGTTTTGGGGGTTGGAATTTTTAGGATTACCTCTATTTTTGTAGGGTCTACCTTAATTCCATCAACAAAAATGTAATGTCCAAGAATGATCCCTTTAGTCATCATCATGTGACATTTCTCTGTGCTCAAGGCAACATTGGTTTGTACACATCATTCTAATACTTTTTCCAGATTTACTAATGCTACTTCAAAAGCATCTCCATAAGGTGTGAAATCATCCATGAAGATTTCTAGACAGTCATTCAATAAGTCGGAGAAAATTCCCAGAATTTCCTTTTCAAAGGTTGATGGTGCATTACAGAGCCCAAATGGTAGCACTTTGTATGCATAGGTTACCCAAGGAAAAGTAAAGGTTTTTGTATCCTGGTCTTCCAGGGTGATCTGTATCTAATTGTAGCCACTGAATCCATCCAAAAATGAAAATAATTTCATTCCGGAGAGAGTATCAAGGACCTAATCTATAAATGGTAATGGAAAATGGTCCTTCTAAGTGGCCTTGTTGAGTTCTCTATAATCAAAACAGATCCTCCACTTTCCATTATTTTTAGGAACGATGACAAGCGGTGACACCCACTGATTATCAGATATTGGATAAAAAAATTAGCACTTAGGAGTTTTTGTAGTTCATCTTTCACCACTTCCTTTAGTGCAAGGTTCATGCTGCACTATGGCTGTCTGACTGGTTTGCAACCATCCTTCAAATAAATACAGTGAATGCATAGGTTAGGGTGGATCCCTTTCATATCTATATAATCCCATGCAAATGCCTTTTTATACTTCTGCAACATCTGTAACAGTGGTTGATTTCATTCAACAGTCAAATTGGTGTTAACATTCCAAAACTTTCTAGTCTCAATCTCAATTTGGCTGCTAGCAATATTCAGAGTTGTCCTCATTTTTTCAAAATCTATATATTCCACCTCTTGCTCCTCATTTTCAATTTTAATAGAAGCAACAGACATGGAATTACTAATAAAACCATTAATAACATCATCTTCTATTTCATCTTTAAAATACTGAGCTTTCCCCAAAGTGAGGAGTGGTAGGGAAAGATCTGAATTAGGCTCAAACTCATCCCATCAAGCGTTGTACACTTCCACATTTTGTTTTGGGGGATAAAGATTAAGGTTCTGAGTTTCCTAGCCATCCAAGATCACCATGGATCCTACCTTGTAGCCTATAAATGCATCTGCAGTGGCCAACCAAGTCTGCCTAGTATCAAAGGATGCCCCCCCAAATTGGATTTGGGCCGTAGAATAAGGAAATAGGCCAGGTATCTCCAGGAAGCTATCGTAATCACTATATCTTATAATATCCCCTCGGGTTTAACACAGGACCTATCTGCCAATTCCAACACAGTGGGGGTGTGTCTAAGTCCCTGTAGCCTGAGTTCAATGAAGAGATCTTTCCTCATTACATTAATGGCAGCCCCAAGATCAATCAATGTATTGGCTATGGATTGATCATTAATGTAAACGGTGACTGTAGGCTTGCCTAGATCATTTCACTTAGTAAGGAGATGCTGAGCAGACATTAATTTGGATTACTTTCCCATCACATATATGGTGGTAGGGTCTTTACGCTTTCTTCCAGGCTTCTTGATGCACAAATCTCTCACTATATTGGCATAGATGGGTACTTCTTTAAGGGCTTGCAACAAAGGGATTTGTACATACAGATTTTTCAACTCCCTAAGGAAATCAGATTCAGGCTAGGAAGTCATCCTAGGTTTAGCCAGTCTTTGAGGATACAAGGGGTCCTGTGTAATGACAATTGAATATGCTATTATAGGTGTATCAACCTTCCCTAAATTAGTTATTACAGATGTATCAATTCTTCTCGGGTTGGCTGTTAAAGATGTAACAACTTCCTCTATATGAGCTGCTTTACATGCAATATCTGCCTCAGAGTCTCTGGCTTCTCCTCTAGATCATTCACAATCTTCCTCTGTAATGATAGGGGTGTGACTAGGGTTAATTACCGTGCCCGATCGTAATTATATTTCATTAAATTCCACGGGGATAATAAGGTAGGTCTGGAAGGTCATAGGAGCCTCTATGCCCTTAGTTGTTTTATTGTTTGGGTTTGGGTTAGGTTGCATAGGTAGTTGAGATCGTATAGGTGGTGGAGGAGCAGAAGCTAGGAAAGGAGGTAACCACAGTTGTTGCCACATAGGTAGTGTAGGCAGAGCTAAATTCTGGGCATTTCCTCTCCAGTTCTAGTTCCACAGGTATGGTTGGGATTGAGGATATTTTACAGGAGGAGATGGAGACCATTGGTTCTAGGGTGAAGGGAACTAAGCTGAAGGAGGGGAAGAATATTTCCATAGATATGGTTGATTCTTATATGCATTGTTCCATCAATTGAAAGAGGAAAAGTCTTGAGACATACCTAGAGATCGCAGTTGCAATGGCCTCCGTGGTGAAATGAAGTAAGAGGGCTACACCTCTTCACTTGATTCTCTAAGTGCTACCTTTAGTCTAGGAAGCTCCGGGCACTTCTCTGTCGAATGTTCCAGTGCGCAGATGTTGTAGAGGCTGATGTTGTTCAGTTCACATTTCCTGTAAGGATGCGACAAGTTGGGTAGAACACAACTAGTGGTGTATCAACTTCTGGTTGTGTCTTTTTGATCTGTGCTATTGTTATCTAGGCTGAGAGAGTGTTGAGGATAACAGTATTAAATTTTTTGAACAAATTTCTGATTTCTGCTCTGGTTAATCCTCCGCCTGCAGATTTTTGTATGCGAACAGAGGCATCCCGAATTGTACTTCTTCCTCTAGATGATCCTCGAGAGCATCGTAGGCAGAGCTTTATAATTTCCACGAATGCCTCTTGTGATTTATCCCCCTTTCCTAATAGGTTCAGGGCATCGAGGCAGTCATTCCTCATTCCTATGAGGAATATAGTCTTCAAGATTTCCAGGTCTAAATCATTGTGTTTAGACCTCTAAAAATTATAGTGGAACCGTTCCACATAATCTTCCAAGCTTTCTTCCTCCTTATGTGTCATTCTAAATATCTCTTCCCTTAAGTCCCTGGTCCTACAATAGTCTTGGTACTTTGACAAGAACGTCTCCTTCATAACATTCCATGTTGAAATGGAAGCGGGATCTAATCGCATGAAACATCTCAAGGCTACTCCTTTTAAGGTAGCATTGAATAGCTTTAACTTCTGAGCTTCTGTTGTATAATCATAACTTCTACACAAGACATCAAACTCAAATAGAAATGTATCCAGATCTTCCATAGTCATCCCTTGAAAGGATGGTAAGGATGATAGAGGAATATTCTTCATAGGAGCTTCACCCCTGAGATTCCCAATTGGGAACTCAAAGGTGGTGGTAATGGTGTCTTTTTTAGCATTGTTATCATTATTTTCCCCCTTTATTAATTCTTCTAACCCTTTCTCTAGTAGATGTTCTTCCAGTTGCATTTGTGGTCGCCTTTCAGACGCAATTAATGCCTTAGATACTCCTAGAGTTAACTGTTTCACTGCACTACATGTAACTGGGTACTGATAAGTCTCTAAGTGCTTCTCTGTTTCGGGTGTTCAATGTTCCCCCTTAGTTTCCCCTTGGCCCTCGGTCCTTAAATTATGGATACTAACTTCCCCTTCCTACTCATAAATCAAATCCTTGATCTTGAAGGTATGATTGCTAGCCTTAAAATGATATGGTACCGAGATGGAGGGATTGGAGGTTTCGGCTTTTGTTATGGGAGTAACAGCCTTCTGCGACCCTATCTTCCTCACATTCCTTTGAGAGTTGGATTGTTCTTTTTCCTCCTTGGAGATTAATTCCTGGATAAATGTCTTCCTTCCCAAATATTCACCCTTCATTTACTTTTTAGGACCTTTTGTTCCTATGACTTATTAGAGTGGGGGTGATTTAAATATCTTTGTAAGTCCTAAAACATGCACACATGGACCCTATGTGTATCAAATCAAACTCTAAGTATCTCAGCCTTCAACAGTGGAGAGCCCGCCCAGGTATGTCAAAGCAATGTGCAGGTTGTTATCTCTCGTCTTACCACCTAGCAACTGAAGAGTTGAAGACACACTAATCAAAGCATCAAAATGTCCTAAGTTTCCTAGTGATCACAATGGTGAACCTGTCTAGGTATGTTAGAGCGATGCACAGGTTCTTACCTCTCATCTTACCGCCTAGCAAGTGTGGACTAGGAGTACTCTATATTAAACAAACAACTTGGCTAAATATATCGTTAACTTCCCATCCCCAGCAACAGAGCCAAAATGTAATGTTGTTTTATCAACCTTAATCTACTCAGATTGCAACATTAATTGTCAACCCAGTGTAGGTCTTGTTGTTTCAATGGAGTTCACACTATCTGTGCCGATACACTCCAGCCAAGCATAAGAAAGTGCATAAAAACTATAAAAGATATCGTTGGTCTAAATTTCCGAATCAATCATGCATGTAGATATAAAAAACAATCCATAGAATTAAATCACAACTCGCAGCTATTGAAGTAAAGGCGTGCCACACCAGAACTAACATCTATTCCAGTTGGTTACTATTCCTCTATTGTTTAACTCTGTGTAATGGCATAAGATAAATAGAAACAATAGTGAATGCAATCCACGATTTTTATAGTGAGAACAAGAAACCATAAATCAATAAAATGAACTGAAATGTGCACTACCTAATCACTGTAATCCCTACCAAAGAGGAGGGCCCTTCCTCCTCAATAGGGCGCATGAAGAACACAAAAAGTGATTAAAGAATCAGTTGGAAAGCAATAACAACATCACCATGCCAATTAATATTAAAATAAGTTCAGGAATTAAAGAAATAGAGTAATGGTACTCCTCTATATGCCACCCTTGATACATAAAAAGCCGAGTGTTTTATAACTATTATATCCCGAAAATTAGAAAATAGATAAGTCATGAGAATGCTGATCCAAAAATAAAGAAGCTGCAACCTACTGCTAAGTAAATATGCATTAGTTACAACTGCTTGAGTCTTGTTGCCTAAAAAATAAACAATCCTACTGCCGATACCTGTTATGTGGAATAGTACCCACATTTCCAGCTTCAGTGCAACAGTATTGAGCAAATGATGGTTTGAGCTAACATGACATAACTGATGACAACACTGTTGGCGTAACGGTGGATCCACACAAGGTGTAACAACACCCGAGTGTAACAACAACCTGTAACAGCACCGATGTGTAGTAGCAATCTGTAACAATAGTGACCTGTAACAACACCCAGTATGTAGCAACGATATGTAACAACACTCAAGGTGTAATAGCGAACTGTTCTACCCTTTCCTCCAGTTAACTCCCATTGCCTGTCTACTTCCACGAGCCAACACCTGAAAAAGATAAACTTCCCAACATGTTCCTTCAATGCTCGTCCAGTTAGCCACAAAAAGGAATAAAGCCTCGTATTTATTTGGTAAAATACAACAAAGTAACATGCCAGTAAAATGGATTAAAAAGGTAAGAAAGCAAGGATTTTGGTCATATAAAGGCACAGGTGTGAAGGACAAAAAGGTTAAAACAAGGGAAGGAAGGTGAAGAAAATGGGTGAAAAACCACACCCAATAGTTTGTTTAGTCATCACATTGATGGTAGCCCTAAGATCAATCAAGGTATGAGGGATAATGATGCCATCAATTTGCACATCTACCACTGGACTTCCAAGGTCTAACTGGTTTGGACAAATCACTCTCCCCAACATCAAATTAGATAATTAGCCAATAACATTGATGGTGGGGGTGTCTCTTTCTCTCCTCCTGAGGTGTCTAAAACATTTCTCCTTGATAATATTATTATAGATGGGAACATCCTTAATAGCTTGGAGGAGGGGTATTTTAACACAAATATTCTTCAATTCTCCGAGAAGTTCGATCTCATCTAGGGTGTGCTAGTTAGGATGGATCAATCGCTTAGGAAAAGGAGGTGTATTTAATTGAGGGGTACTTTCTTTCTTTTCCTCATCAAGTGCATTAGGTGGAGATGGAGGTTGGTTATATGGAAGCACTCTTCCACACCTAAGGTTGATTTTTTGAATCTATAGAGCATAGGAAGCATAAGATGTCTCTCCCCTGTACACCTATTGTGCCTGCTTGTTATTCAAGTTTGGATTGGGTTGAGAAGGATAAGTGAGTTGTGGTTGAGGTGGAGGTGGAGGAAGTAAAGTAGGAGGTTGGTTGAGTTGAGGCCTCCACCCTTGTGATGGGTTACTCCATGGAGGGGGTTGAGAAGCATATGGATGAAATGGTTGATTGACGCATTGGGGAGGATATTGAGGAGCATAAAGCCAAGAAGGAGGTGTGGACCATGATGAATGAGAGGAAGAGTACTAGGGTGGAAAGGGTGCATTCCGGTTGGGATGGTAATAAGAGTAAGATTCACCTTACATGCCCTAGTGGAATGGCCGAGGTCCTTAAGGATTCCTTTGATTTATAAAGAAGAGTCGCTTAGCCCCACCTTCTTCCCTTTCGTATATATATTTTAAACCAGGCAAATAAGGAAATTTATCAGTGGCATGGTTTTCCTCACAAAATGAGCAAACCTCTATGACATTTTATGGGCATTCATTTCTCGGGTGCCTTCTAGTGCATTTGGGGCAAAAAATAGCTAGGGATCTCTCTATTTCCTCTTGTCTCCTCTTGATCTTCATGGTATCCATTTGCAGAGCAAAGGTATGCATCCTTTCACTTTTAAAATCCTCCAACATGTTCCCAATCTCATTCTTGATGGATGTTGTGCAAGGAGAGGAACTAACCAAGACTTGACTAGCCCTACCCTTCTTCCTAGTAGCCCTAGAGTGATTTTTGAACATTGTTGTGATTTCATCATAGGATAAATGATAGGTGTCTCCCCGAGACAACATGTTGATGGTTTCTAGCATGTCCTCCCTAATCCTCGAAGAAGAACTAGCTTGAGTGATTCAAGATCAAGGGTGCACCTAACCCTCCTATAACCTAGTTTAAATCTCTGCTTATAGTCTTATAAGGATTCATCAGGTCCAAGAGTCATTGTAAAGATCTTTTCCATGGTTTATTTGGATATACATTAGTCCCTGTATTTTTTATTAAAGGCTTGTTGCATTTGAGCCGAGGTAGTGATGCTATCCCCAGACATACCTATAAACCAGCGCAAGGCTACATCCTTAAGGGTAGTTGGGAATAACCTCAACTTCTAGCCATCAGAGCCATAGTGATAGGTCGTATAGAAAACAACAAATTTAAACATAAAACTATGAGGATCCTTAGAGGTTAAGCCATGGAAGTGTGGAAGGGAAGTAGGGCTTATATTCTTCATTCTACCCTCTCCATTGGTCTCTCTAATAAGGAAAACCTCATTATTCCTATTTTCAGCCATGGTTTGGGTAGGTGAAATGGGTTCTTCTTCTTCCCCAATAGGTTCTTCAAAGATCTCAGGTTCCTCACCTAAAGGGTCTTCTAACTCCCTTATGGTTAGGATGGAAATATGATAGTCACTAAAGAAGAATGAAGGTTGATTGTTTGAGGATGTGGGGGTGTTTGGTAAGAATTTTCCTTGAGTATCTCTATTCCTACAAGGCATGAAAGAAATTTTTTCTTCTTTTATGTGATTTTTTTTCAAAACTTAATGCAAAACATAAAATAATTCTTAAGAAGAAATAACATCTACCTAGGCACCTCCCCGAAAACGAAACCAAACAATTGTGAGCCCTATTATTGCACCAATAGTGCTGCAACTCCCAAGGGCTCCTCAAATCTATTTATCAACCCAAAATTCATACAATCTTCGAGGTGCAATGTTATAAAAACAGTAGATTGGATTTTACTCATGCCACCCTCAACTAGGACATTTGATTAATATTTCTCCAAGACCATGCTTTATACTAAATTAGAAGGATAACTAATGAAAGGTGAAATTCAAAAGCTAGCTCTAATGATAAATAGGAAAAAAAATTAAACCTCAACTTGTAAATTTTATTAACTACATTATGTTTCAATCAACCATCTAGCTACCAAACCTATTTGCAGATAGGAAACTAACCTATAAAATCATAACTCAAGATTTCATGGATCATCTATCTAGCTCACACTTGAATATAAACCAATGTTCTATTTGTGCTAAATCTGTGATAAAGAGATTAATGCTATTCTATTTTGCAATGAAGGAAAAGGATGGTTGGAATGGCCTAGGTGTTTCCCTTGATCATGAAGTCACAACAAGGGATCAAAATAGTTATAAAATAATTAAAACTTTGATCATAGGTCAAAACAGATGGTGAAATAGGCTGCTACGAGTATGCTATAGGTGCCTTGTATTACTATAGGAAGGCCTGTAATGGTACAAGAAGGTTTCCGAGAAAGTTTAGGAGGTAGGAATGATGTGTTCAAGGGATGGTAAGGTGAATGTAGGTTGTGGTAGATGGATTAAAGGTGTTCAACACCCCTAGACAAGTTCAGAACCTTAGGAAGGCCTATTTTGAACTAGGAGAGCTTCTCACGGTGACCTAAGGTAATGATCTCAAGAACACAATTTGGGATTCATCAACGAGGGTGAAGAATTCCAAGATGGAGATGGTGAAAGGCCCCTTGCCTATAGATCCAAGCAACCCACCAACATCACATGCAAATACCCTTTTATCATTGACCAAATGAAACAACTAATAATGTAAAATATGAGTTGAATTTAAATGCCATCTACTCTATTCCAAAAACTTTGATCTAGTAAATAAATCAACTCCTAAGATACAACAAGCTTATGAAAAACAGTATGAGTAACATAGATATTTTTCCAAAAAATCATAAACATAGTGTTTTTGGTCTGTGATGGTAGATTCTTCCATTCATACTCCCATGAGAGAGATGAGATATAGGTTGCAATCATACGATTTTTGAGGGTTATGTTCTAATGAAATGTAGAAAACTAATAAGGACTCTAAGATAAAAATAAATACCAATACATAAGAGGGAGCTAAGCCATTGGGGTTGGGACTAAACCTAAGAGCCTCAACCCTCTGGAACTAATTCAGTGAGTAACCAATAAGAAACTTCCCATTTCCATTGCATCAATGTCAGATACATCACATAATCAATCAAACATAACACTATCAAGTGCTTAAGCTCAACAACCTCCAAGCTGAAAACAAATTTTGAATCCTAATGAGCTCTTTTGCATGTTTATTTATACAAGAGAGTAGCTACTAGCATCTCCCTAGAAAATAGGAATGTTTATTTCCCATAACTCAAGAAGGGTGGATCTTGATCTTCTTTAATTGCACGTGCTTTGGTGTCAATGACCTTGTCTTGCTTGGTTGCCAATTACCTTAAGCTAATGAGAGAGAGTGTGGTGATATTGGTTGATTTAGGGAGTTAAGGAGGTGGGAAACCTCCTAGAATCTATCCCTGTTGTCTACTCTGATATCCTGCATTGAAATCATCTAAAAAATGCTCCATCTCCTACATTTAAACCATATTAGACCACATGACATAGAAAAACATCTTTTACCCCTCGAACTAAGCATAATATAACAAAAGTTGTAAATAAATTTGAGAAAGAGATAATGATAAAGTTGGAGGATGACATTATGACCCTTATGATATACCTATTGATGAGCCTCATCAATGTGTCCCATTTTTTATTATTTTAATTAATTCATTATTTTATATATTTTGTACTTATAATATAATATTAAATTGAATAAAATAATTTAATTTAAATTAATCTGTAATAAATTAATTTGGAATTAATTAAATCGTAATTAATTTATATATATAATAATAATTTTATTAATGTAATAAATTAATTTCATTATTCAGTTAATTAAAAATATTAATTAAATTAATTTAGATAGCATTTTTAATTAAATTTCTCAATTTTAAGCCCAGACATGCAGATTTTTCTAAGAATCTGATAATTTTGGCACCCCAACTTCGGAGAGACATATCTCAAGATTTACTCAACCAAATGAAGCTTGCAATAGCTTGTTGGAAATATAAGACAGAGGATAATAATATGGATGGTTCATTTTAGTAGATTCAATTATTTAATGACCCATAAATCCATCGGAAGACAGGTGGCGAATGTGTAACCAAAAAATTAGTGCTTCTATTTTGATTTGGGAAGAGTTTATTGGATTTGGAAAATTGTTGTCATGAATTCATTCCCAAAAATACTCAAAGACTGATCTAATCCATTTGAAGCAATCATAGCATGAGAATTTCTTTGGATTTTAATTTATAAATTTGTTGAAGAGTATATTGATTTCTATTTTGTACATCCAAATTTTTGTTTTAATTTCTAAATTTTGACTGGTTTTTGGCAGGAGAGTAGTTGGGGAGATGAGGAAGAGAAGACTTAGAACAATGGAATTACACCAACAAGAGAGAAAGAAGAATTGTGGTCAATAAAATTTGTTGGAGAAAATTTATCCTCCAACAACTCTCTCATTTCAATTTTCTTTTGTAATTATAAATATGGTTTTTGTAGAATTGACAAGGGGCTTCCAGATTTGGAACTTGGGGAGGAAATTCTCTGGAGAGAGAGGGATTTTTGCACTACTGTATGGAGAAATATTTTCTAGGGAATTATCTAGTTTGGGCGAGACTTGAGGAGATTAAAAGAGATGTAGTTTAGCTCTGAAATTTTCATGTTGTCATGACTTTTTTTTAGAATTTCATGTACTCAAAGGCTTTGATCAAATCTTTAATTCTTGTACACTATTGTCAGAGATAGAGGTTGATTGGTGGCCTGCATTTAATAAAATTTTAGGCAATTCTTGATCCATATAAGTACGTGTTTATGAACTTTTGCACTATTGTGAATTCATTTGATACATGATTTTTTTAATCATTTGAAAGCTATATTTTAATGATGGATCTAATTACTATTAGGTTAAATAATGAATTCAAATAGATAAAAATGACATACTTGTTAAGTATTTAGCATATTCATGTCAAGTTTATCTTGGTTTTAATAATGATTGTTTTGTGAGAAGTATTTCCTTAATGCAGTCATATATTCTTTAGTTTGAATTCATTATATTTGAATTTGGATGTATGTGCACCATAGATTTGATGACTATTCATCATATAGATGAATACATATACTTGCTTGAAAGAGTAATAAGCCTTGGAACTATTTACTTGGCTTATTGACGTCATTTTTTATTCCAAATTCAAAGTTGGTCCAAATCCTGTTTTACCTTGCCCTTGGTTGAAAGAGGGACTTATCCTTCTTTTAATTGAGATAGATTTAGGATTTATTTTTTGTTACTTAGAGTAGATATGCATTTAGTTTTAATTATTGCATTCTATAATTCCTCTTACAGAGGGGAAAACTTTAGAGTGGCTTGGCTAAGACATTAATTCATCCTAAGGACCACTTTCTTACATGAGCTCTGCAAGAGAGTGGATCTGATGTCTCTTTCATATTGGCAAGTAATAGACATATTATAAGTTAGCAGAGAAAGAGAGAGGGTAATTAGACCCAATTGAACTAGTCAGAACCACCATTCCAAATGTAAAGGGAGCCAATTTAATGTCTTTATTGGGTGGTCTCCCTTACTTGTTGATAAGGTCATTTTGTACTATTAAAAGGGCCCCATTTTCCCCCTTTGTTATTGGTTTTCTTGTCTTCCAATAGGATTATTTATACATATACATATCGCGATTCAACCTCAATATTGTTCTCTAGTGGCTCTTCTTCAAATGCTCTATAACTTTGAAGTTGTTTTTTGTGTTTGAGAATCAACCCCTTTATTTTCCAGCCAGTGGCCCTATGTTTTTATTTTTGTTAGAGGGTCTAGAATTAACCCTATGAAATTTTTTATTCTTTCTTATGTTTGTGGGGGAGTTCAGTGAGGTTGGGGGAAGGGGGGTGGCGAGGATTTCTTTGGGAAATGTTTGCAAATTTTCCATATGCATGTAGACTATTGCACTTCAATGGAAACTACTCATCAGCCAATTGTTTCACATGGATCTAGTTAGCTATTTGGAGTTCTATAGCCTTGAGATGACTTTCTTCCATTTTTCACACAACTCGGAGCACAAGAGAACATGCTTGATCTTGGTTTAACATTGTCAAAATACATCCTACCTTGTTTCTGATTTTCAAGTGTTTCATTGCCCTAGAGCCCAAAGAAAGATTTTCGAGTTTGACCCATACTAAAATAGTAGGAGTTTCCTCTTCAAGATCAAAATTGACAGATCAATTGCTTCGATCAGTGATGCCTCATGTTTCCTCCCGACATCCTCCTCTAGTGGGTTGACCTATCCCTTTGAGGCTTGCGAGGAGTTGTCATTCTAGGTCACAGGTCATACACCACCAAACAAGTAGATAGAACAACTTTAGGAAGCTCCAAAGTTAATTCCCTATGGGTTCCCACGTCAATATACTACTCATCAAGTTAAAAAAATTAGGTAGGTTTCCATTAGGAGATTATTCCCTTTCTCCTTGGATGTTTGGACTTTGGAGAGTGGGAATCACTCATTCTCGTCCCAGGATCATACAACCTGGTGTTGTTAGTCTAGGCCACTTCTTGGAGGATATCTTCTACTAGTGCATCAATCCTTTTATATTGATTGAGGACTCCAATGGTGGGCCCACCTCTTGGCGACATCATTCACTCTTGGACAACAACACTAGTAAGTCATGACCTCTCTTTTTCTTCATATCACGATTTTTATAGAGCCTTTAAATTTATAAAACTTCTATTTTATCAACAACTTGTCTTATATTCTATTTATTAATTGGTTTTAGATTTCTTTAGCTAGATATTTAGTGTTTAGTCTCTAGTCCCAAACGTGCAATTCTAACATGTCTTTTGTTTTGTGTTTCTTCTTATCAACAAGAATAAATATGACAGTAAATGACCATAGATAAACAATAAACTACCATTGGGGATGGTGGTTTTCATAGGTTACATTAAGATATATTATTGCATGTGTGGTTGTACAAATTTTGAGTAGACTCTTGCAAATCAAATTGTTTTACAACTGGAGTTGGGTAATCTAGAGATTGACAATGATGAAGATAATTTTTAAAAGAGAACCCTCACCTCCAAAAAAGTATGATTCATATAGGAAAAGGACAAACTCTAGGGAGGTAAGTAACGTGAATTACAGAAAATACATTTGAAATTAATAATTGACCCAAACATTAGCAGCTATGCCTGAGCATTAAATACTTCATCTTAACAAGCATGCTTTTGAGTTATCCTCCATTATTTTTTGGTTTGAAATCAGTGTGCGAAAGGAAACAAGAATGACTAGACCTGGAAACGTGTGAAGCTATAGGCATTATACTTTTAGATATGTAAATGGTTACTAACTTCAAATCATTGGATTCAATAAAATGTTATGCAAGTGGTACGTTGCTAAGGTCATGCCTTGTGAATTTTAAGACAAATAGATGTGCTTGAATCCTCCACTAGGGTACAGGCCTATTAACAAAGAGGAAAATATTTACATTCTAGTAAGTTATCTGCTCTTGAGCCTAGTCAAAATCATGGGAATACTTCAAGTTTTTTAGTTTTAAATTTGAGATTTTGTTTGAGAACATGTTGCAAATATTTTTTGTTTTGTAAAATAATATTTGGTCAAAAGTTTTAAAACATTATTAGTTAAAAGAAATTTTTTTCCTTGATAATGAAAATATTAAAAGAGAAAGCCATTATAAAGAAGCAGGTCTAATTGGAAACTAGGATCCAATTTTGTTTCTATTCAACACACTCACCTTCTATCCCTTGTCTATCTGTCTTATCCAAACCCATTGTGATATATTTGTTTCCATATAATCTAGAATTTGATTGAGTGTGTATATACCTTTGTTTTTAAAAAATTCTCTTAGCCTATCATTAAACCTAAACTCATTTTCCCAATCGAAGGGTCAACGACCATCCTTGTTGCAAGAGTCAAAACCAATAATTTGATTGAGATTGTATATACTTTGTTTTGAACATACTCTCTTAGCCTCTTAGGAAACATAAACTAATTTTTGCAATCAAATTTGGGTCAATAGAAACTCTTTCGATCCTACTCCAACCATCCAAACCAATAGGCTTTAATAAGTAATTTCTTTCCATAGGCTTTTGAATTCCAAAAATTTACCACAAAAGTGTATTCTCTTTAACCCCCAACCACATTCTTCATTTGGATTTGTTATTAACCTCCATTTAACCAGGGAGATTCCTTAAGTTTCATTTTTGGGTTTCACTATATTATTGTGTTCTCTGTAATAACTCTGCAATTTCGTCTTTATTTTTGTGTTTATTCCATTCTTAATACAATATGTATCACTTAAGTCATGATACAATACCACTTCTAAAATTGTTTCATCAATGGAAAACACACTAAGGGGATGCATGATTTATCTCTTCACTTTATACTATCTTATATTCTCTAGCTAAAGGATGCTTTCCATCTTGAGTAATCAAGAATTCCACCAACTTGTGCTTGTAAACCAAAGACCGAGGATTATTAGAAGGTGTTTGAACTTTGTGGCTTCTAATAATTGTTGAGGAAATTTTTCTATGTAGCCAATTGGAGCAAAATGTCTGCAAAACCTCATTTTCAAATGCCCTTTGTTCTTCTCTTGGGTCCCATTGACCTATTTTGGTCATTTTTGGACACTGAATAGAAATATATCTTCTTTTACTTTATAAGTGTGATCCCCCAGACTTGTCAATAGTGAAACAAATTTCTTAGTGTATTATTATTTTTTAGCTAAGAAGGAAGATTGGCAGGATAAAGTGGACAATTGATATCCATGTGTGATTTTATCTTCAAGGGGATTGAAATAGAATGTTGGGTTTTATTAGTATGGGGATTGTTTTGCAACCCTCCATTTTGTGCTCGCTACGAAAAATTTTAGGGGCTAATATTCACAGCTAGGCTAGTTTTCCATGCATTTTCCAAAAATAATATTCACTAACTTCCATTTTTTCTAAAAATTATTCACCCAAATTTTATAGCATAAAATTATTTTACCTTAAAAGTCGCCAAAATTTTGTATAATGACTACATAACATTATTAGATATTTGAATATTTTTATAGAAATATTCTCAAACATTTTATGGATTTCATATTATGGACTAGTTAGATTCGCCAAGGTTTCTAAACTTTAAAATAAATTTCCATCCTTAAAATTTTCCCTCATCCTTGCCCCATTTTTCCTTTTGGTTTTTCTTGTTCTCTATCGTATTTCTTGTACATATTATTACATTTCATATATAATTTTTTCATATTATTTTCCAGAGATGCTTTAGAACTCCCAATATACAATATGGATTTTCTACTTTTGTAGTTCCATTAGCCATATTTGGAAACCAATGACATTCCATTAGCCATCTTTGGAAACTAATGACACTAATATGGAATAATAAATTTAAATGTAAGGTCCTATCTCTAATGAGCCCTAAGTTTCATATCCCTTGCCATCAAGGACCTTAGTTCCTAGACTCACTATGTAAGGATGCATATTCTATGATAGAAAATAATCCCGAAGGGTAATTTTAAGGTGCAGATTCTTGTTGGCCTCTATAAATTCTGATGACTTTAGAGATATCCACAAATAATTGCTATAGTCTCTACTTTTTTGGTATATGTGGAGAGGTTTGGGGATTATTGACATTGAAATGATTGAGTTGGGAAATTCTGTGTTTTTTATGTTGCCTATAGATGGATAAATTAAGTCATTTGGCCCCCTTTTTGTTGTTGGTTGGATTATATTTGGCCAAAAACATTTTTGCAGTCCAAAGAGATTCTTGTACGTTTGTTATAGCACAATTTACCACCCTTGGTAGATTTGATTCTTTGTGTTATGGCCTAGGGAAACCCTTCCCTTCTAGACTTGGTCCAAATTCTGAAAAAAAAAAATATGTGTTAAAACATTAAAAAATATATAATCTCAAATTCGGGTGGAGTTTATGGGTTTTACCTGTTACTCACCTACTATAGCTCGTGGCCCAACTGTTTCCCAACTGAAAAAATGATTTGGAGAAGTATAAATAGACCTCCATGGGAAGGCCTAAGGGGAGAAAAAAGGTTGGATATTTATATTATAATTGATCACATCTCTGATCAAGTCTAAAGAAATCCCTATGCCTGCTAAACTCCAAAGTCATAGGAAACCTCTATTTCCTTCTCAATATGTCCTTCATCCCTTTATGACATCCTTGTGTGTACTAATGGAGGAGGATTGCTGAGGCTTCGGCAGGACAGATCGAGAGGATATTTTTCTTGGAGTCGATGGATGACTCAGGTTGTAGTTCTTCCATACTTTTTAGTTTGCATCAATAAAGAGGTGTTGTTTTGTTCCTGATATTTAAGGTCATAATGCATTAATCTATGTTATGATTTGCTTATGAATCTTATTTTAAAGCTTATTTGATTACATGTTTATATAACCTAACACCTATATCATGAACATGCTTTCTATTACTGCTATTGTATATTCTTTGCTTGAACGAGTTGCAAGTTTTAAAGAGTTGGAAGAAGTAGAGGGTTTGGACCCTACGGGAATGACCTCAAACTTAGGACATACGGTTAATACCTCTTCTTCCTACTTCAGTATTTTAAGTATTAGGACTGCCTGTTTGCATGCCTCTTTATGTTGTAATCCCTACGCTTTTATCAGAGGACATAGTAGCGTATACATGCTAGTTTCTCCAAATAGACTCACATATACGCGAGTTTCCTCTATTTTAGTCACGTATACACACTTCTGTGTCTTTACACAGTTGCGTATAACTTATTTTGAATTAATTTTTCAAATCTTTGGCCCAGTTAAGTTTGTTGCCTAGTACTTTTTTTCTATTTTGTGGTCATTCACTGTTTGTAAATATTTTCTTTCTTGCAAGTCTTCAATCTTCATGTTGTTCAAAAAACCTACCTAACCTAGGGTTTGCTTTTTGAATAAGATTTTAGTTTTGGCATTGGGTTCAAGGCTTCTTATGGAATTTCTTAGTTGTTCTGACTTGGGAGAACAAGAAACTGATTGTAGTTTTATTTATAACCCAATTTTCAGATTGCTTTACTTTGATTTCCTTTTTGGTTTACCTATTTTTTTTCATGGTTTTTGAGTGCCTCTTTGGCAATCTTGAAAGTCTTTCTTGATGTTATTTTGGTTGGCTTAGCTCTTTGTACTGTTGTTCAGATCAATCTATGCAATTATGTGGTCCTTTATCGTTTCAAGTATCATTACATTGGTGATGTGCATAACTTGTGGATTTTAGGACTCTCTATGTTTGTTTTTGGTCTTTGAAGTTTAGTAGTCTTTTGTGGTCTAAAAAAATTCTTTGGGTTCTTTTAAAAAGAAAAAGACAAAAATAGAGTTCTTGCCTTTCTTTCTCTTTCAGTTTTATTTTTGGTTTCTTTGTTGTTTTTGAGGAATTGTGAACTTTTTTTTTTTTTCGATTGGTTTTGCTTGGTTTCAAGGGAAGCTTTTCATTGAATGCATGCCCTCTTTGTAGTCAAGTTGGCCTATTGATGTTGTAAAGAAGCACATTTTGCTTATTATATGATCATTCATAGGATCTTGCATCATCATTATAGTTTGAATTATGTTAGTTTGCACTGTAAGTATTTTTAGTCTTTTTGTTAGATTTTGAGTGTGTGGAGTGTATTTCTAAAAAAGAGAAAAGAAATAATTTTCTTATATAAGTTTTTCATAGAACCAAGTAGAAATATCTTTTCATCAAAGAAAATAGCTACATTTTCATATAGCTAAGTTTCTATTGATTTCCTTTGCATCAAAAACACCATACATTTCACTCTCATTGTACCTATGACTTAAAGAACAACCCTCTAAAATCAAGTGCTTAAATAAAAATAACTAGAACTTTTTAAATTTGTCATTAATTACACCAAGTCTAGCTCTTTAGGGCCTCGGAATAGGTGAGTGGAGAGTTAACTCTCCAAGGTCACTCAAAATATCAAACATAGATGTTGAATAATGAGTGAAATCTAGTGTTGTCAGAAATACTGGGAAATCTCTATGACTGTAAGTCACACACGAGGGAGAGTGAAGGCAAGGAAGAGAGATACCCCCTCTCCTACTTGTTGGATCCCACCCTGAGACTGTTTTGCATGGATTTTGATACGAAGTGGTGCCCATAGTTGTTATTCCTAGGGATCACATAGGTGGTTGTGGAGGGGAATCTCGCAACACCTGAGGTAAACGTTGCATCACATTCATTAATACTTCTAGAGGGTACTCTTGCGAAGATTGGGTGCTTGCACCACAAAGGATTTTGTCTGGAGGTCAGTGTAATTGTTTCTATTACCTTCGCTAGTATGCCTGGGACATCATTATCCCAAACTATTTTCGGAAGGTCCTTGATTTCACTTTCTTGTATTTTGGTGTCTTGTCCTCATCACCCGGAGTAGAAATACTTGGAGGTAGCTTGATTGACTGTTTCTTTTAGGGACTTTGTTATAGAGTGCTCTATGCTCATAGTTGGCCTAGCTTTATAAATTTTTTGAGTATTTAATTAGTTCTCTTAAAAATAATTAAAGGGGTTGATCGACCAGTTCGTCGGTCTAGGAGCCTTCATGGGCTTTCACATGCGAGTGTTGAGCCTTCTTCTAGAAAGCGTAAGAGAAATTCTGTCAGTGATTTCCAATCAGTGGAAAAAGATGTAACAGAGATTGATCCTCTGGTTCAAGCTATTGAATCACAGAATAGACCTGGTATAAGTAGAGAGTTGGAGAGTAACACTCCAGTCCTTTCCAAAGTCATCTTCCACTGGAAGATGTTATAGAGGTTGAAGAGCTCCCTTAGTCTCCTTTGACTCCTACTTCTCCTCTTCCTCCCAATTATCCAAATGTTTTATTATACGTTGGGACTCCAACCCACAGACCTTCGATCCTTGGTCAATTGCGATCTTTTCCTTCGATGGCCACTGCTGGGAGCATGGTTTCAACTATTAGTGCTACTAGTGTACAAACTCCTTTATTAGTACAAGGAGGAGGTATGATTTCCATAACTTCAATCACTCCTAGAATTGCAATTTTTGGCTCTACTTCCATTCCATC
The DNA here is from genome assembly GCA_000404065.3 of Pinus taeda. Classification (NCBI taxonomy): domain Eukaryota; kingdom Viridiplantae; phylum Streptophyta; class Pinopsida; order Pinales; family Pinaceae; genus Pinus; species Pinus taeda. The sequence goes on from APFE031309593.1 coordinate 45,815, forward strand.
TTTGAGTGGGGGCACCCAATATTTTTCCTTCGGCACTGGTTCTTTCCCCTTTGGAATGCCTACCAATGAAATTCCTTTAGTTCTGTTAAGTTTTCCATCAGCTAATTCCACGTCTATGAATTCCATGGCAAGTGGGTTGGCTTCTTTTTAAGGTTTCCCTTTTGGGAGTGGTCATATACCACATTCTAACACAACATTAGGATCAATACATTTTCCCTCCACATGTCAAAGTTATAATCCTTTCCAAGGATGGACTAACTCAACTATTAGTGGACTTGGAGCTGGGAATCAATTCTTTTTCAGCCAATAGGGGAATATGTCATATTTCTCTCTGAGTTCATTCCAGAGCTTTTATCCTTATGCTAATGCATGGAACCCTTACCAAGGGCTCTCTACTCCATTCAACACCTCTCTAGGGGGAAATTTCACTGGATATGGAAAATTTTTGGTCGGAGTTGGACAAAATCCATTTTTTTATGGGCCGCAAGCTTCTCCTTATGGTTTAGGATTTTATATGAATTAATTTAGGCAACCTGGTGCCTTCACAAATCCATGGTATGTTTTTCAGAAAGTTGAAAATTCTACCGAGACCAGGTGGAATCCTCAAGGTCCTCCACACTTACCTTTCCTAGAAACTTTAAAATTTCCAGATCTATCCAAATTGATTAATGATTTGATCTGATATAACTCAGCCTGGCCTCAGTTTCCAACCAGATTTCTGTTGGATATATCCAAATTCAAAGGGAATACTGGTGAAGATACGGGCGACCATATAACCACTTTCCACTTATGGTGTTCATCGAACTCCCTGATAAATGATTCAATCAGGTTGAAATTATTCCAATGTACCCTAACTGGAAATGTGGCTAATGGTACATTGAACTCCTAGGGGGCACCTTCACTTCATTCAGTGATTTGGTTACCATATTTTAAAACCATTTTTAGTTGCTCGTTCGTTATGATGCTGGAATTGAGATATTCGAAAATTTCCACGAGGACCAGGAAACCCACATTTCAGATCATATCCAGGAATGGAGGAGAAGGAAGAGGCTCATTAAAGCTAATATTTTGCAAGAATTCATTCTTGAATGGTTTATCAAATCTTTGGAACCTAAAATTTTTGAGGATGTATTGCTCTCCGATATATTCACCGAAGAAAAAGGTATTTTTAGAGCTCAGTAGCTAGAACTTATATATTCTCAATCTGGGGTTATTTAGAATTTTTTTCCAGATGCTCCTAGATCTAAGGTTGATCTAACCAAGCCAAAGCTAGGTCCCCATTCGGATAGGCTAGTTGGATCAATTGATAGTAATACAACTAACCTACTAAATCAATTGCAGTAGTTGTCTTTACAAGTTTCTTCTTCTATGTCGACATCGCCCTTAGTGCCTATGCATTCTCAACCTTCATCTACAAATTTCGTTCAAAATTCTAACCCCAAAGGGAAATAACAATCCGACGGGAAGAAGAAAGGACATGGTATGAAAAAGAATCAGGATGGGAATGGTAATGCAAACAAACCCGACAATGATGTTGGAGGGGGTAAAAAAGAGTCTAAGAGGAAACTACAGTTTCCATGCAAGTTATGCAATGGTGACCATTTGAATCATCGTTTCCCTAAGATTCAAGATGCTCAATGCTTGTTGGTTCAGCAAGGGTCTTCTAGCTCCCAGGTTGTGCTAACTAATCTGTTTCCCCAGGGGCAACAGTTACTTGCTGGCGTGAATTATAGTGCCAGTACCCCCGCTGGGGGAAACCAGGAGGGGGAAAATACATAAAATGTTTATATGATGACTTCACATATTGACGTTGCTACACGGTCATGTGATTATGGTCAATGAGAATCATCCAAGGCTAAGACTACTCCTGATGTTTTAGAGCCACTCCATATCAAGAGGCTCATAGTTGATTCTAAACCTCAGATGCTGAAAGGCTCTATAAAATGCTCGACAATTAACCCCAATACCAAGGGATCTCAGAAATAATCTATTGTAGAAGATTTGGCTCAGAGTCCTTGTGTTATGTCAGCGTTAGAGGTAATCCAGCCATGCGCAGCACAAAGGAGTGCATTTCTTACTACGATCGGAGGAGTTGATCCAAAAAAATCTCTTGTTATTACATTTGACATGTCAAACATCAAGAAGAGACTCCCACATCATATGGATTTTAAAATCAAGTCTACATATTGAAAGACCAATATATTTTGAATCATAGTTGATCAAGGAGCTTCCACATGTGTAATGTCTATATCATGTTGGAATGCTATTGGATCGCCTCAGGTTGTTCCATCACCTAATCTATTAAAAACATTTGATGGTCATTCTCATAGACAAAATGGGATTATTCCAACTTTTCCCATCCGCATTGGGGGTAAGTTTGTAAATATTGAAGTAGAAATAGTTGATGCAAATTTGGATTGCAATCTTATTTTAGGTAGAAATTGGATTTACGATATGGATTCTATTGTATCATCGTTATTATACATCCTTTGTTTTCCCCATGAAGGGAGAATTGTAATGGCTGATTAGATGGATTATTCTCCGGGTGAGTCCAATGCATCTTCTGAATCTACTATTCCATTAGTGAACAATTCAAAGTAGCCTATAGAGAATCTAGGAGTTGGAATGTACTCTTCCTTAATGGGTACCTTTGATTTTCCTACTCCTATTTCTATAATTAATGCTAGTACATCCTCCAAGGAACCTTCTCGAAGAGACTTCTTAAGAACTCATTATTTTTTAGATCCTTTTCCATTACCCTCTTCTACCACCATATTAAATGATGGGAAAGTAGGTGGAATGGAATTTCCTATGTCTGCAAATGAAATTGCTTATTAGTCTATTGTTAACACTTTAGACTCTAATCCTACTCCTCTTTCACCAGAGGAGCTGGATGGGGATGTGGCTTTGGCCTGGACTCTAGATGCGACTTATTATATGGATTGCTTAGATACTATTTTTCCATCTGAAGAAGAATTTTAGAAGCAATGATGGATTTTGAAATACTGTAGAATGATTTTCATCATCGGTCATATTTGCTCCCTCATTTGTGAGAAGTAGAATCAAACCTGTCCTGTTCTTCATCTACTAGTGATGTTCACGTTGTTATAAATACTTTAGCTCCAGCATAGTTTTCGGCCAAGGGTAACATGTCTGTCATTTCACAAATTTTTCCAATGAACATCTCTAGGAATCCCAACATTATTGAAAATGTCTTCATTGGAGCTGACTGTTCCCCTGAAGAAATTTAAACTTATATTGATCTCTTTAAATAGTTTCGAGATGTGTTCGCTTGGTCTTATGAGGAAATTCCTGGGATAGATCCATCTATAGTCCAAAATGAGATCAAATCATATGAAAATGAAAAGCCTATTTTCCAGAAGCTTCGACCATTAAACCCTAGAAAAGCAACGACTATCAAAGCTGAGGTTGAAAAGTTACTTAAGGTGGGTTTCATATACCCCATTCCTTTAATTGAGTGGGTCTCGAGTCTAGTCTTCATAGACAAGAAGCAAGGAACGATCCATGTATGCATTGACTTTAGGGACCTAAATAAGGCTTGTCCTAAGGATAACTACCCCGTGCCCTTTATTGGTCAAATTATTGATGAATGTGCAGGTAATGAAATTTTCTTGTTTATGGACAGATTTTCCAGTTATAATCAAATCACTATTCATCCAAAATATCAACATAAGACAACTTTTATTTTCCCTTGTGGTACATTTGGATATAAAAGGATGCCTTTTGGCCTTAAAAATGCTAAAGCTACCTTTCAATGGGCCATGTCATATTCTTTTCACGATATCAAGCATGTTATCAAAGCTTATTTGGATGATTTAGTTGCTTGTTCTTGAAAGAGAATAGATCATCCTAAGCATCTTCAATTGATTTTAAAACGATGTCATTTTTATAAAACCCAGTTGAATCCGAATAAGTGTGTTTTCACCGTCACATCTAGTCAGTTGTTGGGATTCATCGTCTCAACTGAAGGGATCCATGTGATCCCTTCAAGGTTCAGGCAATACTTTAGTTGCCTCTCCCGTCCTCTATTCATAAATTTTAGAGTCTTCAAGGAAAATCCAATTTCCTAAGAAGATTTATAGCTAATTATGCCAAGATTACTAAAGGATTTATGAGATTTCTTAAGAAAGGTGTCCCATTTCTATGGGATGATTTCACGCAATGCTCATTTGATGCTTTGAAAAAAGAATTAACCTCTACTCCTTTGTTTAGTTGACTTGATTATAGCAGAGACTTCCTTTTATATCTCGTTGTAGCAGAATCAACTATTGGTATGGTTCTGGTTTAGGAGGATGATGCTTTCTATGAGAACTTAATCTATTATCTGAGCTAAGGCTTAGTGGGCCCTGGACTGTGGTATTCTCGCATTGAGAAATTAGCTTTGGCAGCTGTCCATGTTGTCCAACAACTTAGACATTATATTCTTCTTCGAAAAAATTTCGTCTTAGTAGCCACCGATCCATTTCAATTTGTTCTTAGCAGGCGAGTGATTGGGGGCAAATAAAATACATGCATTGTCATTTTACATGAATTCAATCTTGAATTCATGTAAGCTAAGTCTAAGAAATCCTTAGTATTTGTAGAATTGATCTCAGAGCTGCATAGTGAGGAAGAAATAGTTTATGAGGAATCTTTTCCTGATGAACAACTTTTTCTTCTTTCCTCGCAAGATCCTTGTTATGGAGATATTATTATATCTCTCCAGACATTGAAGTTTCCACTCACTTTTTTGAAGCATGAATGTAGACAATTTGGTCACCTCACTAAAAGCTATATTATTATAGGTGACACTTTATATCATCGCAGCGTTGATTCAATCCTTAGACGTTGTTTAACCTTAGAAGAAGCTGAGTCTATGCTTAATGATTTGCATAGTGTAGCTTGTGGTGGTCATCTATCTGGGCTTGTGACAACCCAATAATTTTTACATGCAAGCTACTTTTGGCCTTCGATCTTCAAGTATTGTATTGCAATGGTAAAGATATTCCACCCTTCTCAAGTTTATAATCGGAAAATGTGCATGCATCCAACTCTTCTTTTCACTATGATCACAGTCAGTCCTTTCACGAAGTGGGGTATCGATTTTACTACTTGTAATCCACCTTCGGTTGGAAATCACAAGTATATCATCGTAGTTGTAGACTACTTTACTAAGTGGGCCGAGGATATGCCTACTTTAAAGAATGATGGTGAAGCAACAACCCTGTTTCTCTTTAATCAAGTTATTTCCTGATTTGGTATTCCTAAAGAGATTTTCATTGACCATGGAAATCATTTCCAAAATCAGATGATGCCTAAATTGGCTCTTAAGTTGGGTTTCCGGTAGAAGCATTCATATCCATATTATCCTCAGGCCAATGGGCAGGTTGAAGCCATGAATAAATTCCTAGAAATCATCCTGAAAAGGATGATTAACAAAGATCGATCTAATTGACACATTATGTTTTATCCAACACTTTGGGCATACCGAATGTCAGTCAAGACTGCCACTGGTTTTACTCCTTTTCAACTAGTTTATTGGTTGGAATCAATTTTTCCTGTGGAATGTGAAATTCTTTCCCTTAAATTAGTTGTTGAACTTCTTCTTGATACTTCTAGTCTCAAAGAACACCTTGTTCATTTGGAACATCTTGATGAGAAGTGTCGAGATGCGGCCATAATCAACGAAGCTAAAAAAAAGAGAGTAAAAACTCAATATGATAAGGTTGCCCATCCTAGAGTTTTCTCTAAAGGCGACCTTATCCTGGTCTATGACAAAGACAAAGATGACTTCGGGGCAGGCAAGTTTAAGGCAAGTTTGTCAAATTTTTTTTGAAAAAGGGAGCTTATGAGTTGATTGATTTTGAGGGAAACGAGTTGTTGGAGCCCAGAAATGGGCTCTATATTAAAAAGTATTTTTATTAGGCTTCCACCTAGCATTTTATTGGTTGTAAATATTGCATCTTTTTTCATATCTATCTATCAATTTTATAGTGATGTCAATATTTTTATATGCTTTAGCATGTATTAATGGATGATTTGATATATCTAGGGTTCGTCGATGGTGCTAGTAGACACACCCGGGACCTTGCTTCCATGGCTTTGGTGATTTATTATCCATCTGGATGGTTGTTGGTTTCAAGAGGCATATGTATCAGTCCAGCTTCAAATAATGTCGCCAAATATACTCTTTTCATTAATTTACTATTTGAGGCAATATCTCTTGGTATTGATTCATTAATAGTTTATTTGGATTCGGAATTGCTGGTATATAACATCTATCATGGGAGAGATCCTTATTTATATCACCAATTTCTGAGAGTGCATTTATTACAGAGATCATTTGTTTATATCACATTTATTCATATTCCATGATCAAAAATTTTATTTTCACATTCTATCGCTAATCAAGCATTAGATTGGAACATAAATCCTTCATCACATTAAAAAATAAAAAATAATCAAAGTATCATTTATATATATATGATCATCACGATAAACCGTTTTCACATAGATAGAGTTTTATGTCCAAAATAATATACACAATTGGGAAAAAAATGTCCTACAAAATTAAGGTTCGTGCCTATAATCATGTCTAATAAAATATGATATGGTCATCCATCTATGGGTCCTACTCAGGGTGAGCAACATGGAAGAAAATGACGACATTTTCCACCTGTCAGAATAGTCGCACCTAATCACATGGTACTCCTACCACGCGTCTTTGCATCTCCTTTGTAAGGTCTTCTATAGCCGCCATAGGTACCTGGTGTGTCAACCTCACCAAATTTCTCTGGACAACATGGAGGGTCCTCTCAGTCTCTGCTACGGATCCTTCTGCAGCTCTTCCCAATGCCTGTTTCAAGGTAGACCCTTAGGTCTTACTGCTCCAACATCTGTGTCATAATCAATAATTTTGTAAGTATTTGTCTCATAAAAAATATTTTTAGCTCACTATACTTAAAATCCAAAAAATAAAAAAAAAATTGTACCTATGGCTCCCCATGCTACATCCTGTGGCAACACTAGATCTAGATCTCCTCTGAAGTCCATGGCGGCATAGGGGTAGTCCTTGACTAGTATGACTTGTTGTCCCCACAAAAGGAAGAACTCATCATCAAATGTATTTCTAGGGACCTCACCGCCCCCTAGTCTTTTCATTAGATCAGCCCACCTGCCCATTCATGGATCCCTTGGGCTATTGATGGTGGATAATACCTTGGGTCGAAGCCCTGATACTCTTTCAAAGAAGAAGGAACACAATATGGTTCCATATCCAAAGTTCTTTGTTTGACCTATTTGGATAGAGGTAAGTTGTTTTTTCATATTAGCTAAGAGGGGTGTGCATCAATCAAAAACTATCGTGAGACACTCCACTGGAAGACTCATTGAAACACAAGAGGCCTGATGTATAGAAGTTGAACCATTTACTCTGGCAATGGTAAAAAGAAGGACTCTCAGGGATAGAATCTCTACATGTTTGATTGGAATCTTGGTTCCAATCTTCTCAGTGTTTCCTGGGTAGTAGATGCGTACGTAGTCTTCCACACTAAGGCTACCTATTATTCTTCCTATTGAGTTGACCCTCTCTCCTGTCCAGGAAAGAACTGTGATCAAATAGATATCCTCTATTTCAATCCTTAGAGGCATTTGGTTAATAACTAAAGCATATTCTTCTGGATTCCAATAGTGGATTAACATTTCAAGCAACCTGGTATTTGCCTTCATATTTGCAATTTTGAAAAATTTCAATAATCCACATCCTTGTAAGGCATATAATGCATTTAGATCTTCCATTACCTCGTTATCAATCACATTATTATCTCTTTCATGCCAAGTAATCGACATTTTGCAAAAAGAATATGTTTCAAATCATTAAAACTATGTTCCAAATTTTGAATTCAAGCACTCATGGGTTTGGTATTCACACAACTGCATATAGGGATTTTCTATACGTGGTTCATATGTGTCCAACCTACGTGTACACACAACGAAATTTTCAAAATAAATTCCCATGATCAATTTTTTTACAAAAACATTTAAAAATAAATAAAAATTATTAAAAAAACCATTAGAAGGTTACTTAGAGGATTGAAGGTTGAATGAATGGATGAATTTGATGGATTAAGCTTGCTTGGTTTTTTCTTCACAACTCCTTCACCCGATTTCTCAGAACCCAAAAGAAGAATTGTGAGTCAAAATTTCCTTATATAAGTTGACATATGAAAGTTAATTTTTCTAAAGTTAATTTTTCTTTTTTTATGGGCTTGATAACCTTTTTGGCTTTGAGTTTTGGGATGGTTCATTTTTACAAGATACTTTGGATATTTTTGAGCGATTTCTTCGATTCCATGACTGTAGACCCATCATGGAAGGTATCACTTTTTCACTGGCATATAGGGTAGGGGATATAATTTTCCGCTACTTTTTGCATACTATCCTCCATACTACGATATTTTTTCCAAAGGGTCGACCCCATCATGTCTTGGTTTGTTGGCTTATTGGGGCCTAACCTAGGTTCAGAAGTGTTTTAGCCAAACAAATCCCGAAACCACCGCCCCTTTTGGAAACAGTCCATGGAACACAGACTGAGGTCTCACCCGAGGTAGTATGGGAGGGTGCTGGAACCAGGTTTCCACACCCTTGGGATGTCTTGATGAATCTTGGAAGGCTCACAATCCTACTCTATGCACTGTGCTACTTCTGCACAGCTGTCCATTCAGTGCAACTACCTTCGCATGGCTTAAATGTTCTTTACCCTTTACTGCGCTTATTAGTATTATAGATCTTGAATTAAATTAAGTGGGCCCAATACTTTCATTTACCATTCAACATAAACAAACATGCACACAATCATAAACTGTAACAGATGCATAAACAAAAATATAGAAACAGATACATGATGTTCCAAAACCAACTTATCTTTATTAGTGCTTTATCTAGTTACAATCCACTTCCTACCCTGGGCACACAGCTACAGGGGTCCGCGCACACAGCTGCAGACTCTACTAGGCCTCCGTGCACACAGCTGCAGAGCCTCTCCTACTCCTACGACCCACGACTCGAACATACAGACTTCGAGTGAATATCACATTCAACAACCCATATCACTTCCGATCAGATCTAAAAACTTACCTTCTACACTTAGAGCCTCGCTTTATGTATACACTCCCATGGTCCACGGACCATGGCCAGGCCGACTCACTTTTCATTATATTACATTGTTTTTGGGCGGACAACCCTTTTACTTGACTTATTACAATTCGCGCTCCACTCACTTCGTGGAGCCTTTACAATATCATTGCCCAAAATTGTTGGTTTTCAGCCCCAAAACCGATACACGAGGGATCCACTGCCCAATAGGCCCCCAACACAAACATTGTGACTTGCCCTCGAGTCATTGCGCTGGTGTGGCTATCTTTGCTCAGAGTCCATCCAACTGCTTCTGCGCTTCCCGGACGTTTGCCACACATTCCCCCGTTGTCTGCTAAATCAATTGTGCTCAACTCTCTGATGCATCATTGTGAGAGGCACCCTCTTGCCTTTGCGCATATGTTTCCTGCAACTAGGCCAACTTCCCCTCAATTGTGGCCGTGACCGCGAATGCTTCCTCGAGCCAAGGTTGGATGCGTGCTTTAAGCCCTACTTCCTTCTAGTGTGCGGTGTCCACCTGTTCTTTCATAGCCTGGGCCTCCCTCATCTTGGCCAATCGCTGAGTAAGGGTGACTGTCTACGCGGTCCCCTAGACATTGTCATAGGCCTGCTACAATTCCTGCACTTCTGTCTCTAACTGCTGCAGCGTTGGGTCCTCCTGCAGTGAAGTGAGCGTGATGAGGGACTGGTCCAACAATCCCATGCAGTCATGTAAACATGCTCTATCTCTTTCAACCCCGATTAAATGGCGTGGTGGCACTGCTCTCTGACTTCTGGGGGTGTAGAGGATTGTGCCTTCAGTCGCAGCTCCGTGATCTACAAGTTCAGCTCCAACTGAACCTTCGTGGCCTCCTCCTGGGTCCTGTGGACTCCAGTTGCCAGTTGGTAAATATTTTCCATGGTGGGCAGTGTCACCGGCACAACCAACTCCAGAATGCTGCTGCAGGCCTCCTCCATTGCCTGTTCTAATCCCTGGTTTTGGGTGACCAAGTTGTCACACTGCAGGCTGAGCTGTTCTAAATTTACCTTCTACTCGCTTATGATTTTTAGAGTGTGGCCCTCTCTCGTGTGAAGTTCAGTAGTTACCCCATCTTGCAGCTGGTACAAGGTTTCTCTAGGAAGGGCGGCCATATTCAACCCCCATCCCCTCATGTCACATTAAAATTATACTAAGAGGGTGCCTTCTAGTAACACTAAAGTGTTTTTTGTGCATCCATACAACATCTGTTCAGTTTCGGCTACACCTTTTGCAAGGTGCAGTGTCATCCCTCCTTGGGGTCGCACCTGTAATGCCTGCAACTACACTCTGAGTGCTACCAACATAGTTGTATTCTACATCATCAACTCCTCCAGAGCATCCTTAGTGACATCTTAAACTAGTTCACCACTATCAAGAAGGACTCCCTTAGAAGTCTTCATTGTCTTTGTCTTCTTTCGTGCAGTTGGCTTCTCCTGGATGTGCAACCTCTTGAGTTGGGTTGATTGTGTTGTGCATTCTTTTGCCTCAACCTCCCCCTATATGTCCTACTTTGTGGAAATTTCCTAACCTTCCTCGGTCTCTTCGGTAGGTGCAACCATGGTTTCTGTCATCCGTGCAGTCACTTCTATCTCAACCTCCTTCCGTTATGTGGCCACTTCCTATTCCTGGTGCTTTCTTTTCACCAACTTCGTGATGCGTAGCTTGGCTTCCTTCTTCTGTTGTTGTGTTGCAATTTTTTCTAATTTTTCCAAGTCTGGAGCGTGCCACTCTAGAGACCATGCTGCCATTACATCGAAGATTACATCGTCCGTTGCAATGAACAGAAGCTTCATCCATGTTTTGGCTCGATCCTTTTTCACCCAGATATACAAATTGTGCATATTCACCTTGAATTTGGCTGCGCTTTACATACATTCAGTTCTACTTTTGGATCTAAGAAGACATCATTGACAAATAGTAGTAAAACAACAACATTGATTTGATATATCAGTCATCCTTGAACATCAAGCTTTTCATTTTTCATACAATACTTGGAAGAGTCGAACCAGCATGTATAGGCACCTTCACCAAAGAAAACCAACGTATAGATCTATAAATACTTACTTATAACTTCGATCAATTCTCGACTTCAGACATACCCAAATCATCACATTAAAAGGATAAAACGTGTGTTAGGAATCAAATCTAGCCTATCCATTATCATATCACAAAATTATAAGTCATTATGATTCGGATCCATCATTAGATCTCATCCATCATCAAACACTCAGCTGCATACTTAGTCTAGATCAAGAAAAGCATCAAAAACCCATAACATGCATATTTTCTTTTGATCTAACACTTCATAAGATATTCATTACTTGTGTCCTTAGCCCTTTGATCTTCTCCTCCTTATATACTTAGATCCTTTGTCAATCCCTTGGACCAAAACCTCCGACCAATACATCGGACCAAAAACCTTGAACTAATACCTTGGACCAAAACCTCAGACCAATACCTCGAATGAAAACCTCATACCAAAACCTTAGACCAAAACCTTGATTTTCCAACCCATACACGCTTTTCCTTTTGTGAAAATGCATGCATACATAAATTCTCCTTCTGTTCTGTGAGACTGTGTGTATACACTACTGGGATAAGGTGAACCAACGTATACTTCTTAAATCATTCTCTTTCTTCAATTTCTTGATTCTAATATATAGTCTTTTGTTCCTTCATCCTATTCTTTTGTACCATTACTTTGTTCCCTCTGAATAGATCTGTTATAATGTGATTTTCCATGTTACTTCTCAAATGGTTCCTTTGAACTTCCCTGCATTTTGTCACATTTGTAAACACAACTGCCAGGCATTCTTTCAGATCTGATATCTCTCTTGTAGATTCATCAAGTTACGTAGATTCATCTAGTTACCATATAAAAGTGAGTTTTTCTGCTACAAGTGGGTTTCCATCAAGTACAACACATGCATCATAATACCAACAATCTCCCCCTTTGGACTTGATGGAAACCATATTAGTGTTGATTACTTCAAGCTGTAGAACCTATTAGATGTATCAAGCAACACCAAGATATTCTCAACCTTTGACATGAAGGGTAAAGGGCGAACCAAGATATTCTCTCTTTTTGAGATCAAGGGAAAATGGATGACCAAAATGAAGACAACTTCTATATATTAAAAATTGAATATGAACATTGATCATGCTCCCCCTAGGTATATGTTGAATTATCTTGATCAAACTCCCCCTTAGTACATGTTGAGATGCACTATACTGTCCATGCTCCCTCTAAGCACATGCAAAGTTTGCAGAAATATTTTTCAAAAGAATAATACAACTCTATAGCTCAACTATGTGAGGATGACCTTCTTATCACCAATGACTCATACATACATCAATCACCCAACCAAGTGGGGATACACCAAATTTTATTCATCCACCCAACCAAGTGGTGATATACCAATTGTTTATACATGAATGAAATATAGCAATTACTACATCATCCTTCGCATGTATAATGGGGGTACAAATTACACCATCTGACAAAAAAGGACTCATTAAAAGACTATGACAGACATAGACATATTATTACATCATGGGCCTTTATATGACCTTTACATCATTTGAATTTTATAGCAAAGACCAAATATCTAAACAAAACCATGATAGTCATCAACAACTATCATACACCATATATGATCTGCACCATAAGCATCTGTCAGCATCATCCAGACCAACGATCTATGCCATCATCAGTTGCCAAGATATGACAATGTAAATATCATCAACCTATGATAAAGTATGACATATATAGATATCAAATCATCCTCTTGATCTCATCAAGATCAACTTCCTCTGTTTCTTTAGTAGAAAGAGCCTTATCATGACCTTCCATGAATCAACTAAGCATATGTCATATCCAAAAAATCATTCAAATCATATCATATGAATGTCAAAATGCCATAGTCATCATCTATGATTATAACATCATTAACAAGAACCCTCAATATATCAACCATGTATCATCACTAGGGAACATCCCACATCTAATAAGCATTAACCATGATAATCAGCATATGTGAGTATCAAACCTATCATGATAAAGTAAGAAGGCATAATAATTATGTGACTAAGTATCAAACCTAATATCCATGTTTTCAAGTAGCTATGTCTTCATGAGACCTGCAATAACACCATTCTCTTGGCCAACCAACAATATTTATCAATATGTAACTTAAGTAATCATCCATGTATCCATCATAATGGGTATCCATCAAAGGGATAGCAATATGTATCTAGAAAACATGAGCTCATAGTAATTTGTCAATATTTCTTGACACCATCAACATCAACAATCCTCAACCATGTGAGAGCCAAGAGATATAGGAATCCTGCATCATAACTACACCATATGAACTTTATGCATCTTTGAAGGAATGATGACAACATCATAAAAGAAATTAGTGACTCATCATCAAATAATGAAGTTGTGTACTCAATATTTGTACTTCTCCTTGTCCTTATGAAGATCACCATGTAAGCAACATATCATATGTACTATATGCATAATCAAAAAGTCATCCACAGTCATCCATAAATATGATCTAAATAAAAACTATGTAACCCCAAGGAATACAAGTATCATAGGAAACTCATAACCGCATCATAGCATGATGTATCATTTAAACACTTCAACAACATAAGAATACTCACCATTGATAAGAATCATTATGTACCGAAGACTTATAAACATAATGCCAACAATGCATTATTAGAAGCATAACATATTCTCCCCTTGAACCTGTGCCAACTGTTCATTATCAGATCTGATCATTGCAAATATCAGTAAGAATCATGAAGGCATCATCATCAATTAGATATAAATCAAGTCATCAACAACTTATGAGGGTCAAAATCACTTCTAAGTAACATTCACCGATTTTAGTCATCAATCATCTAGACAGAAAAGACAATTGATAATTGTCTTAACCATATCAGACCTATTTTCTGAGTCTATCCCATTGCTTTTTCATCAAACCAACATATACTTGACTGAGTAGCTTCGAGCTCGCGTATATACATGTCTTGTCTTCATGATAACTGTGTATGAGAATTAGAATACTGAAATTTCATACTTTCAGTTCCTCCTGAGTCTGTTCTATCTATATACTGAGCTATACCACATGTTTCTAACTGTACTTCCTTATTCTTCCATACCTTGGAGTGTGATGAAGTTTGATCCTTTTGGCACGTTGCCCAAAATTTTCTCCTGCATTCTTTTTCTATATGTCCAAACTTGTTACAAGAATAACATCTTATATGTTTCATATTCCCTCTATAGCAGTCAATGCCTTTGTGACCAAACATATTGCAAGAAAAACAATATCCCTTAAAGTACCTGGGAGTTGATGATATTTCTATGTGACAATTATTAGCTTGAAGCATTCTACTTCTACATCTTGCTGTAACATGTCCAAAATTATGACATACAAAACATTCAACATTATTCATCAAAGGAAAGGACTGATTATCACTTCCATAGTTAGGAGAAAATGATTTTGTTTGAAGTCTTTTTTTCCTTGGTTGTTGATAGGGTTGACCTTTTATTTCCTTATTGAGCATTTCAGATTTTGCATTAGATTTCCTTACCTCATCTTATGAGCTAGATTCTCCTTCAATAGTTTCATGAAAACCAAGACTAGATTTGATGTTAGGAGACCTTTGACTACTAATAATGTTATCCAAAATCTTAGTACTATCTTGAAATCATCACAGTTTATCTTTTTCTTCTAATTTACCTTTTAATATATTTACTTCAACTTGATATTTGTCTTCCTTTTCTAGATATTGCTTCTTCATGATTTCTTCAGCCTTTCTACCTTCTTCCACTTGTTGCCTTAATTTGAGAATCTCATTTTTGTTCTTCACCTGCTTGCAGTAGTTCTTCATTCTGCTTATTTGAATTTTCAAGATCTTCTTTTAGAGAGACCATCTTAGCATCAAGACTTTTATAGTAACTGGATATTTCTATAAGTTTCTTGATTGTTGTATCATTTTCATTTACTTCATTTCTCAATGATGTCACTTCATCTTGCAGCCTTTGACATTGATCTTCCTTTTCCTTGTACTACTTCCTTACTTTGTTTCCTTCCTCCAACTGAGCTTTTAACCTGGTAACTTATTCTTTGTAGTCACATTCCCTTTTGTCAATTTGATCTTTTTGATCTCTAATTGTGTATGTGAGCTTTTTAAATTATGCCTCTATTTGATTTCTTTCTCTTTCACCCATAAGAGAAAATTCAGTTGTTTTTCTGTCACATTCATTATCTTCAAATGAACAGAGAAAAGTATCATGAGAGGACAACAAATTTGTACCTAATAATTCTTTTGCTTGTTCTTCTTCATTCTAAGGTAATTCTAAATCTAAAGAGTTGCTTCCACATAATGGCCAATCGTCTCTCCCATTGTCACAGTTCCTTTAATATGTCTTATTATTTTGAGGTGATTTCTTCTTTTTCTTCCTTCCAATTGTTACTATGGATCTCCTTCAAGCGATCAAAATTCTACCAAAGGACCTGCTCTAATACTAATTGTTGGGAATAATATTGAGGGGGGGTGGGGAGGGGGGGGGTGAATCAGTATTTACAAATCAATAACTTTTTCATTTCCATAATTAGATTTATATATGCTACTTCAGTGAAGGGAACTCGCGTGTGCACGCAACTGTTCTTAAGGAAACCAATGTATATCTAGTGAACTTATGATTCAGTTAGTTCGTCATATGTTGATCTTTAATCAGTGCATCAGAACTTTATTAAAAATTAAACAGTAACCATGTGCAGTAATAATAGAATAAACCATCACACAAGCAACACACATGAACACCAATATTTAAGGTAGAAACCCAATGCGGGAGAAAAACCACCTGCTGTTGTTGTCTCTATCTTCTTTTAATATAAAGAATAATCTATTTATAATCTTGTACCAGTCCAGACTCATACTAGTACGCAGGAACCCACCTACAAAAGGCTACAACCTTCTCTTGTTCTACATCTTCTACTAGAAGGGAGCTACAACACCCTAGCTATTGTACTCTCTGATACGTTTACTAGTATGTAGGCATCGACCTACAGAAGGCTACAACCTTCACTCGTTCTTCAACTGCTACTGGAAGGGAGCTCCAACCCCCTGATCAAATCACTAGCCACCACTGACAGGAAGCTTTGACTTCCTCACTGAAGGCTCCAACCCTCAGTACCCTCCAGGGACGACGCTTCATTAATTTTCAAATTGGATGCTCCTAGTACACAAACTAAAATATGAAGGCCATGTTTCATCAAATTTTCACACTCAACCCATTAGTAACATTGAAGCTCAAAATCCATCACCACTACAATACAACCATCAAATACATTTGCATTAACCAATCACTGAAACTAAATCATGAATCTCTAACATAACTGAAACCCAATCATCAATCTCTGAATCAACCCTAACTGAATCAATCAATCACTGACACCTCTGACATACTGAATAAAACAATCATTGATCCTCTGACACAACTGAATCAGCCATTCATTCAAACTTAATCAAATTCAACCAATCAACTAGAATAGACAGATCAGAGTAACCAGTACACAAATCTGAGCGCAGAACATTGTATCAACTACTAGAACTAACTGTAACCTCAAAAGTCATGTGTTAGAATGTATATGCTCCTTCAATGAAGCCAACCTACATGTATACGCTATTTCCTTTATCCCAACCTGCATATACCTCTAAAGATACTAAATCATAAAACCTCTAAACCATAAACTGTATCAATCAATGAAATTATGAAGATCTACTATTATAGTACAGAGTTATAAATAGATAGTAACAAGGATCACCCTTCTTTCTGAATCAATCAATTAATCAGAATCAATTTCCTTATACATTCAGTTCTACTTTCAGATCTAAGAAGACATCATTAACAAACAACAGTAAAACAACAACACTGATCTGATAGATCAATCACCCCTGAACATCAATCTTTTCTTTTTGCATACGCTACTTGGAAGAATTGAACTAGTGTGTATGCACACCTTCACCAAAGCGAAACAATGTATAGATATAGAAATACTTACTTATAACTTCGCTGCAATTCCCGACTTCAGAAATACCCAAATCATCACATATAAAGGATAAAACATGTGTTAGCAATCAGATCTAGCCTATCCATTATCGGATCACATAATGATAAGTCACTTTGATCGTGATCCATCATTATATCTCATCCATCATCAAACACTCAGGTGCATGCTTAGTCTAGATCAAGCAGCGCATCAGAAACCCATAACATGCATATTTTATTTTGATCTAACACTTCAAAAGATATTCATTACTTGTGCCCTTAGCCCTTTAATCTTCTCCTCCTTATATACTTAGATCCTTTGTCAATACTGTTGGGCACTCCAGAAGGTATGTTATTTTCATTTACTTTGTCATCTTTTCTTCAAAACTCATAATCTCTTTACATCATGAGCTAGGTATATGACAAGAGATTATGATAAAATCTAGAAGATTTATATGCAACATGAAATAGCTAATAATTACCCTTTTTCTATGTAGATAGAGGAGAAAATGGAAAACTGCCATCCCAAAGGAAAAGAAAAGACCAAGTTAACTGTTGTCCCTTTGACAGGGAACCACATTCAAATAGGGTGATCCAAATTGGAGAGTAACAACTAGAAAAAGGAAAAGGAGATACCCAATCAACGCAAGAAAACAAGGGAATAGCTGAGAACCAACAGTTTGGCGAATCCCTTAGGATCCTTTGATCCTGAGGGATCACTACCTTAATGATTTTCTATATCGTTGATATCTCCACTCAACTGTTATAAGAAGGGGCAACACTATTAGCTAGGGGAACTATTGTTATTTTTATGAAATTCTTCTGTGTACTTGAAACTTTGATTATTGACTCTCTTTGAAGAGCGATTCAAGGTAAATATGTTTTGATGTTTTAATATATCAATCTTGTTGCCATTCCATCTTTGATTATGGAGTCACCTTAAGCAGTGAGTCCCTGGAGGCTAAGGGCCCGACCCTGGTGGATCACTTGCTCCTGTACCATTATTTCTGATTCATGTGTGGTTTGATCTCTTCCATTTGTTCTGTTCAGTAATGTGACGTGCTTTGCTGTCTTACATATCTGCTCTGTTATATACTTGACTAAGTAATGTTATTCCCTGCAACAGGAATGCTATATTATTCGTTCTAACTTTATATCGTATTGTTGTTTTGTTTAGTAATTGATATAACATTGTTGTTCCTTATAGATTACTATTCGATTACAGATTAACAGTGTTGTATATTCCTAATCAGTACTACTATATGGTTTATTCCTTAAATGTGATTGTTGTTCATTCGGGATTGCTATTCTGTTGCGATCACAATTGCTGTTACTTTATAGTTGTGACTCATACTCATTGCATCGAACCTTAGATTACTGTTCCTTTTAATATTAAGAGTGTCGGGTGTTTAATCTGGTTTGCTGTACATTCATATTTGATCTAAGTTGTTGTTCCATATTTTATTTCTATTAGTTTGATGTTCCATTTCTATTTGCTGTTCAATTCATCTCTGAAGTAAGGATTGTTACTTAATTCCTATAGGTTATAATTGCTATTGCATTCATTTCTGTAGGTTAAGGTTTTGTTGTTCAATCCTGTTTATAAAATTAGTTGTTGTTCCATTTCGTTTCATTTGAGTTATCATCACTTTTGTGTGCAGAATGATCTGAGACTGTATTGAACATTGACATATGTTGTCTAGTTCCCAGATTGATGATCTTCTCCTTGATTGCTTTTTAATTGCATCAGTTTACAGAGGGAAGAGTTACTATTACTGTACCCTTGACTGATAAATTGTTGTAGCTTTCTGAACGCATGATTTGAGTTTTAGGTTTCTTTTTGCAAGTAGATTTTATTCCAAGCATCCGTTTACTCTTGTAGTTAGAGCACTATACTACTAGCATTACTTTGACAAATGGCCGTGTCAAACTGAGTACACTCTTTGAGATAACAAATTGTTCTTGGATTGACAATTAATGTAGGGTAAATAGAGGTGAAAAAGACCCTTTTTACTGCTCGACAAATACCTCGGATCGAAACCTCATACCAATACCTCGAACCAAAAACCTCAAACCAATACCTTGGACCAAAATCTTAGAGCAATACCTTAGACCAAAACATCAGACCAAAACCTTGGACCAAAAACTCAGACCAAAACCTCAGACCAATACCTCAGACCAAAAACTTGATTTTCCATCCCATATGCACTTTCCCTTCTGTGAAAGTGCATGCATATGTATACGCTCCTTCTATTCCATGAGACCGTGTGTATACACTACTTGGACAAGGTGAACCGGCGTATACTTCATAAATCATTCTCTTTCTTCAATTTCTTGATTCTGATTTGTAGTCATTTGTTCCTTCATCCTATTCTTTTGTACCATTACTTTGTTCCCTCTGAACAAACCTATTATAATGTGATTTGTCATGTTAGTTTTGAACTGATTCCTTTGAACTGCCCTGCATTTTGTCACATTTGTAAACACAGTTGCCATTCATTCTGTCACATCTGATATCTCTCCTGTAGATTCATCTAGTTACCATATATAAGTGAGTTGTTCTACTACAAGTGGGTTGACATCAAGTACAACACATGCATCAAAATACCAACAAGATTTGGAAAAATGATGCAGACAATAGTTTAATTGTGCTACTACAGGATTATGTACCTACTTTAATAACTATTAAATATCTAGCTAAAGTTTTTGATACTCATTATTAAACTTCAAGATATAATATCATTGAATTAGATAATTTGGAGAGATAAGAAATAATGTAATTTGCACGATGAGACTTGGATGAATCTTATTGTTTCTATTCTTATTGAATGAAACAACATAATTTGAATAAGGATCAACATACTACTAATTGGGTGAAGACCTGTCCTATTGATTTAAATGGAAGTAAAACCACTACGAACCTGAATATCCTCCCTTTGGGTTCCTATGATATACTAGTAGTGATGGAATGGTTGGAAGGACATAGAGAAATTGTTAACTATTTAGATAAAATTGTTACATTTACCATCGATAATGGATAAATATAGATTGTAAAAGGTGTTAATTTTTCATAGGTCTACATTATTCTTTTCTTTGATAATTTAACTTCTTCATTAATACATTAAGTTCACCCCATATCGTCATTACATTAATGATATCTACACCATTGTTCATTAGCATATGTAATTATATAAAAAGAATTACATCATCATCATCAATGCAACAAAACATAAAGGAATAATAAAGAAAAGCATGCACAGACATAGAGACACCAGGATTGGTTTGAGACCAGGGAAAAACCAACTATGGGGAAAACCCTTTCTAATATTCTTCTTGTTAGATTTTCATCAAATCATTCAGCAAAAAAGAGTACAATGATCCATAACTTTATCCATGCAACAAAACAACTATGATATCCATTAAATAGATATAATCATGCTTGTAATCCAACCCTAATTCTAAGGACTGTAGTGTGTTGTTATTGACTGTAGTCAACAACTAGATATTGTTTTCACTATGTTGAACATGTTGTCACTGACAAGAATCTTTAGAATACTGAAATTTGATATTTGAGTCTCGAACGCATGGAGGAGAGGTTGTGTGAGCATCTATAGGAATTCTATATGCTCTCTATATAACTGGAAGACTACATCTTGTACAGATCTAGACGCTTCTAGGTGAACTAGATGAGGGTATCAAGCATAAAAAATATTCAAATCTACCTCAAACCGTGGATGCTCTCATAAGGCTTCTGTGCGAGTGACTATGGCAGCCCGGATGCTCTCAGGACCATACTGTGTGTGCATTCGAGGCCCAAACTGAGTAGCGAAAGCCCTAGCCTCCCAGACGCTCACATAACATTATGTGTGAGCATACAAAGCTCCATGGATGCTGTCAAGACCATACTATGCCAATTTCTAGGAAACAAAATAATCAGTTACATGATAGCGTCCAAGATCTAGAAAACCCTAGATCAGTGTGAGCTTCAACCCTGTAGTTTCATACCCTTTGTGCAAGCTTTCCTCCCTCAAACTTGTGTGAACCAAGACAATAAGAGAAGAGAATATGGATTGATCAAATGTGTCCAAATGATCTTGAGGTATCTTCTATTTATAGGCTTTCATGAGGGTCCACTTGGGGTTGAGCTTGACCTATCCAATTTAGAATGTGCTTAGGGCTGACCTAACCCAATATAAATCAGTGAATAAATAAATTCAAAAACCAACTTTCTCTTATCCAAATAAGGTGATATTTAGGTCAATTTTGGTCCTCTTGAAAGGAGGAATCTAATTAAATCATCATATCATTCATATGAGTTTTCCAAGGTGGCATTTGACCGCAGTTGTAGAAATTAACACTCCCTCTCAACTAGGGATAATTCCACCTACGAATAGTTGTCCATCGATTAATATGCCATTATTGTGCCTTCAAGTGTCATCACATATCATCCATGATCATCTATGTCATGTAGTCATCACGCCATGACCACCTCAAGTATCTCATCATCAAAAATCATCAATGTACATCTCGATCTATCCCTTGCTTATTCCTACTTATCTCTTGATTTTTCCTTCTCGTATGATGAACATCCTCGAATCTAGAAGAAGAATAATTTGTTACCAAAGGGAAGCCTAAGCTACCACCATCTATCCATCAAGTTTCTACCTGGAATATATGCTAGCAGTATACTACCCGAAATGTCATCATCAATCGTCATCAGAGATCATATCCTCAAGGAACATATCTCAACCGCAAACCACATCGAGGAACACATCTCGACCCCGAATCTCATGGGGGAGTTATACATCTATAGCCCCATATCAAGCAATAGGATTTCCGAACACACAGGGGATCACATATCGACCCCGAGATCTCATCAGGGAGCTCAATATCAACTTGGAATCGCATAGGGTTATCTCAACCCATCATATTTCCTACTAATATTCCCATCAATGACCCTAAATAGTCATGTGGTGGAACACCTACATCATAATCGAATTGCGTTGTACACACTAAGTACAATCTAAAATCGTTAACCAAATAAGGAGTGGTATTCCTGACAATCCCAACTTGTGGGTATGATGCCAACTGGGGTATACTCTGCAAAGACCAGATAGGGGAGAAGCATTCTCTGATCCTGTGAATATAGGGGCACAACATCTTCAACGCTATGGGTAACAGATAGGGTTCATACCATATTTTCCAGAGTTCTCTCAACCCTAGGATCCCTCTATCTCAATTCCTCACCCCGAGAGCTACAACAGGGAGGACATGTTAGCTCAGTATCCTCGATCAACGCTGCTATCATCATACTCAAATCTGGTATCATCTTGTGTTAACAACATTTGTTCCCTGTCATACAGGAAAACAAATCAAACATCATGTCAGAACATAAATAATCATATAAATCCCAAAATTATAACATAATAATCATCCCTCTCAAGGAGGTGCCAACCACAACCCTGAGCTTGTTTCAAACAGTTGGACTATCTCAATATATGAGAGTATCTCAGTCCCAACTATAAATATGGGAATTTCTACCAATCCTATCTCACTCTATGTCATCACAATATATCCATGTCATATCTAGATCATGCTTAGACAACTCTTGAAGGAGCTTCTTCATCCTACCTCACATCTAGCCATGCTAGCAACACCGTACTCATCCTCAGTCGTACTATGGACCTCTCATCTAAGATATCATGGCAGATCTCATACTAAAGAAGCATTTGAATGTGCTTAAAAATACTCTCTATCAACAAAAGTACATCCATGCAGTCACATATCATAGGAGAAATATATCAACCTCAAAAATTGAATATCTCATGCATATATTTCAAAGAATGCTTGGTGACAACTCTATGTGAATGAAGCGGCTCACTCATGAATTTATTCAGGTTCTATGCACATCATCTATCTATCTATCTATCTATCTATCTATCATCTCTAATATTTATATATATATAATTTATATGGATGTTCAAAACAGAACATCAGTGCATAGATCAATACTCGGATGCCATGTCAAGTTCAACAACATATTTGAACTTCAAATCAAAGTATCCAAGGATTTTCATTTTCATTATTCAAAAACATTTTTCAATAGCTTTGCAATACAAAATTTCTTTTCCAAATTCCAGAAATTGATTCATCATTCCATGATACATCATTTTGAACTTCAGAAGTTATCTCCCTCTGATTTAGATCATTAGAGGCTCATCATCTGTCAAGAGTAGACCAACATGGTGTAAAACCAAAACCATAATCAAAATCAAAGTCATACCTTGGAATTCATCATCTTGACTTGATCAAATAATTGTCAAATATAGACATATCTAGATCAAGGAGCTTGCTTCATGCAATTCTCTAAGCATAATGCCTGGCTAAGCCATCATAATCAACCTTACATAAATCAATGTTGTACAATCACATTAGCAAATTCACCTCATCAAATTTTAGAAGCCAAATCACAACAATTATCAAATTCATTATTATCAAGTATCAATACTTTCAACAGGGTGTCAGGGAGATCTCATATGAATTTGTGACTTCATTTATTATTATGCCAACAAGTTGTCATCAAATATGCATTATCAATCCGAACTTTATCAAGTCATTCTCATAATTATAATACAAGTCATTTATGCCACTAGGTGCAAATGCATACACCAAGGATAAGTCATCTAGGTTTCTTGTTCATGTTGAATCACAACTATCAATACCTCTACCATTGTGCTAGGAACAAGGAGGCCAATTTTCGAATACCCACATAACATTGATATTATGGAAAATTAACAATTGTCAGATCAAATCATTAGACATCAAGTCAAGTCCAAATTTTCTGTCGTAGGGAGATCTATAGTCAAATCATATCTCAATCATCAATTCAAAGTGATTTTCAAGCATCATGACAACACATTGTTCATCTATATCAATCATCAAAATCATGTCAACCTCTTGTAGAAAAAACATAGTGACATATCTATATGTATGTCCCGATCACCTGCAAATGCAAGTTCAGTCTACATGTTCATATTATGGAAAACATTCAAGATTTTCCTACTTCCAAATCTTGATATCTACAACATATCTGTTGCACTGACATCTTCCAAGTGACCATCCAATTTCATGCACAATATTTCATTTTTATGTGATTAGCAATTTACCCCAACAACTTTAGAAATCCAATTATTGTGGTAGAGTATGACAGAGACTCCTTGTTTTAGAGTTGAGACAACTTTAGAAAGATTCATATTATGGTAAACTATAATCAAACCCCTAGATGCCCCCTTCAGGTTATCATGGGAGTGTCTTTAGCTACCTGGATGCTACTTAGGCCTTAGCATGCATATGTCTAGGGATGCGATTTCCCAGTTTTGTGCCTCCCTCTGGAACAGAAACCCTAAATTCTATACAAGCTTAAGATCTGAGAATTTAATGAAGTTCGATAATATCAGATAGATAATTCTTCAACAATACATAAAGTAGACATTAATGTTAGTAAGCATCTTGAGAAGAGATTCTCCCTTTGACTGGATATCTACTTCATTCATCTTCATTCATGTCATCAACCTATCTCTACTAGAGTCAAGCAACAAAAGATCTGTTAGATCATAAATATATATCTATAATGGCTATGACACCAATATTTCATCAAAGGTTAGACTCAAAGAAACATATAGATGCAATATCATATCTCAAATATTATGAGCACTTTCTATCAAGTCACTTCATCAAGTTAGGACATTCAGTTTAACCATATGCCATCAAGAGAAGCCAACAGGTAGTAAGAGATCTAAAATATCAAACACATATTTATACCTCTGACATCAAGGTTACCATGCTTATCATGATCAATGATATCAAGTTATGTCATCCAATAAAAATTTACCAAAACAACAAGAATTTCAATCTCTCTTTCCATAAGCTTTCATCATGCTTATAATAAGAATTACCGGTAGTATCATGTATAAGAGTCAATGAGCTATCCTTCTATATGAAATACATCATGACATGTATCAAGAATACAACTTATTAGATTCAAGGTGCTAGCCCTCCTTATAGGATCAAGATGTCCAACAGATGGATGTTAGCCAATCATTAAGTGTATCAAGTGTATCAATATCAGATAGCCTCATAGAATTAAAGAATATCAAAATTTTCAACACCAAATGCATCATTTCATCATAGGAAACATTGATCCAAGTCGCTTTTTGGATGCACGTATGAGCCATCAAATAAAGAGACATTCTCATAATGTCTTAGGGCTTACCTAGCCATCAATGTTATTGGTGAAATACAACATACCATGCATACCTTGTGGTATTCAAATACACGTGCAGCTTCTCATAGGCAACGTGTAGTGCTTGTCACCTTTTCATCAAGTGCCTATTTACCTCTTTCTAGATCTAGATTTTCTTTCCTACATCTCAAATGATCCTAAAGAATGATCTACTTATCACATCTCATCAAGGAGGTTAGAAAAATATAAATACTCAAATACATATGCAAGAAGTATATGCAATAAACATAATAATGAGATCCATAGGTATAGAAAAAAGTAAGATGCATCATAAGTCAAGAAATATTTATCTTCAATGAGAGGTGATCCTCTCCCTCTTGAACCAATCTTGAAGAGATATCAATATTCATGGTCCATATACCAATGTTTTCTTCCATTATCCAACCAGGTCTGCTAGGGATTATCCCATCTAGGGCTTCATCAAATATTTTTCAAGTGCTTGAGCATCTTCACATTCACCATTTTTTTAGGTTCCACATCTCATATTATTTCCACAAACTAGGGTTTTCTCTCCAACACTAACTTCATAGAATCCATCAAACCCTAATAATAAAGTTTCCTAAGGTTTTCTTCAAACACTATAGTTATTTTAAGTCTCCACCATCCTCTTATTGCTTCCGTCAAATTTGTCATCATCGAAGTGATCTCCATGGATTTTCTTTAGCCCAACTCTGATACCATGTTTATATTTCATAGGGCTACATTGTTCTTTGCTTGATAATTGCATTCCTTAATTAATACATTAAGTTCACCCCATATCATCTTAACATTATTGATATCTACACCATTATTCATTTGCATATGTAATTATATATAAAGAGCAACATAATCATCATCAGTGCATCATAACATAAAGGAACAATAGAAGAAAAGCATGCACACACATAGAGACACCAGGATTGGTTTGAGACTAGGGCAAAACCCACTATGGGGAAAACCTTGCAAATATTCTTCTTCTTAGATCGTCATCAAATGATTCAGCAAAAGAGAGTACAATGATCCATAACTTTGTCTATCTAACAAAACAAATATGATATCCATGAAACATATCTAATCATGCTTATAGTCACAACCCTAATTCTGAAGACTGTAGTGTGTTGTCACTGACTGCAATCAAGTGTTGGATATTTTTGACACTGTACTGAACACTTTTGTCACTGAGTGGAATAATTGGAATACTGAAATATTATCTTTTAGTCCCAGACGTAGGGAGGAGGGGTTGTGCAAGCATCTATAGCAATTTTGGACACTCTCTGTAGAACTGGAAGACTGTGTCCTGAACAAATCTAGACACTTCCAGGAGAATTGGATGAGGGCATCTGGGGTAAAAAATACTTAGATCTACATCAAACCCTTGACACTCTCATAAGGCTTCTATGCAAGCATCTATGGTATCCCGGACGCTCTCGGGACCATACTGTGGGTGCGTCCAGGGACCAAATTGAGCAATAGAAACCATAGCCTACCAGATGCTCCCATAAACACTTTATGCCAGCGTCCAAGGCTCCATGGATGTTGTTAAGACTATATTGTACCATTGTCGAAGGAAAAAAATACTCAGTTTCATGCTAGCATATGAGATCTATAAAACCCTAAATCAGTGTGATCTTTGACCCTATAGATTCTGAACCATGCGAACCAAGAAAATAAGAGAAGAGAAGATGGCTTGATAAATTATGTCCAAATGACCTTGAGTTATATTCTATTTATAGGTTTTCGTGAGGGTGCACTTGGGTTTGAGGCCGAACTGTCCATTTTAACATGTGGTTAGGGCTGACCTAACCCAATATACATAAGTGAATAAATAAATTCAAAAACCAACTTTCACTTGTCCAAATAAGGTGATATTTAGGCTGATTTTGGTCCTCTCGAAAAGAGGAATCTAATGAAATCATTATCTTAGTGATCTAAGCTTTCCAAGGTGGAATTAGATCGTGGTTGAAAAAATTAACAAAAGGTATACCCAAACCCATTTCTATTCTAAAGAAACATGCCTTACAGTTAAAAATGTGTTTTGAAAAAGGGTGTGAGTTGTTTTCTTTTAAAGTGTAGGATCATTCACAAAGAATAGAAAATAGAACCTTATATTATATAGAGGTGATTCAAGAATATAAAGATGTGTTTCCAAATGAGATTCCCAAACTGCCACCTAAGAGAGAGTTTGAATTTTCTATCAAGTTGTTACTGAGAGTTGCACCAATGTCTAAAGAAACTTACATGATGAGTGTGCCATAATTAATGGAGTTAAAAATGCAACTTCAAGAATTACTGAATACAGGGTTTATCAAAACGAGTGTTTTTCCATGGGGAGAAAAAAAATTATTTGTTAAAAGGAAGGATGGTACATTTAGATTATGCATTGATTACAAGTAGTTGAATGAATTAACAATTAAGAATAAATATCCATTGTTTAGAATCGATGATGTATTTGACAAAGTGAGGGGATACAATATTTTTTCTAAAATAGAATTGAGGTTTAGATACCATCAATTAAGGATTAAAGATGAAGATAGTTCTAAAAAAACTTTCAAAACTAGATATGGGTACTATGAATTTATGGTACTTGTGTTTGGATTACGAATGCACTAGCTATCTTTATTTGTTTGATGAATAGTGTTTTTAGTAAGTATTTGGATAAATCCTTGTTAACCTTTATCAATGATATTTTGATCTATTCTAAGACACTATAGGAGCATAAAAAATAGTTATAAATAGTGCTACAGACACTTTGAGAACATCAACTATATGCTAATTTTAATAAGCGTGAATTTTACCAAGATAAAAGACAGTACTTAGGACATGTAATTTCTAAGGATGGGATAGTTGTAGATCCTGAAAAAGTAAAATCCATTATTAACTAGCCAATTCCTAAGGATGTGGTAGATGTTAGATCATTTATGGATATTATGGTATATTATCACATATTCATAGAGGGGTTCTCTAAATTGGCTTACCCAATAACCTCCCTACAGAAAAAATGGGGTTAAATTTCAATGGAGACAAAAATATCGAGAGTTTTGAGCAGTTGAAGAATCTTCTCACTGTTGCACTTGTGATTAAAATAACAAATCCTGAAAAATATTTTACAATTTGTATTTCCTCTTTGTGTCGGTAGCCAACTGGACTAACCAAGTGTTTTTTTTTTTTTTTTTATGAGTTTAATTTACATTTTTCTATTATTTGGGGACTAATGTAACTCAAACTAGGACCAAGATCTATGAAAACAAAATAGGTCAATTCAAAAGTTTACCTCCTATCTCCACCATGGTGGATTGATGTTCAACCTGGCATTCCTCTAATGCCACGTAAATATGAGGAATGCTCCTAAACACGTCGTTTATTGTGGAAACCTCTTGAATATTTTTCATATTCTTCACATATTTTTTGTTATAAGGGCAATTCCGCAAAAGGTGAGGCTCCCCATAGCCCCAACACTTTAATGGTTCCATTTCCTTCCCACTAAAATCCTTATTGCTCAAATCTATTTGTCTAGATCCAGTCTGAGTCTTAGTCATTTTTGTTTCATTAGTGTTTCTATTGAGATTCCAACTTTGCTTACCCTTGTTGTAAAATTGATTTCTAGAGAAAAATAGTCTGGTGAAGGGATGATTTCTTGTTACCCTTACCAAATTTTTTAAAAGAATTAGATTTTACTCATTTTCCTCCATGTGCAAATATGTTTTTCTTTTTATTTGGCTAAAATTTTTCATTTTCATTTCTTTGTTTAGCCTTTTGATTGAAAATTCTTACATTTCGAATGACCTCATCCATGATTTTTGGGTTATCGTATTGAATTCTCTCTTTTAAAGAGAGAGGAAGGCAATTAATGGAATGTTGCACCTTAACTTTCTCTTCTCATATATAAGTCACATAAATCAAAACGCAAGTAAATTTCATCACCAATTCATCCATGGCCATTTGGCAAAGTTTCAATTTGTGAAATTAGTTTTCCTTATCATCATAATATCTTTCAATTTAGTATTTTTCCTTGAAAAATCTTTGAAACTCTTCCTAGTTAATATTCTTATATTCCAAATTGTGTATGGTTTTGACTTCTTCCCACCATAAGGAAGCTTTTCCTTGTAGCTTATATGTAACTAATTTAACCTTCAAATTATAGGGTTAATCATAAACTTGAAAATATTGATTAATATTAAGTAGCCATTCCTACGTTTCTACCTCTAATTCCCTATCATATGATGGGGGTCCAATTTTCTTGAATTCCCATTGTGTCTCTATTTTTGGTTTCTTTCCTTGATTTACAGGTAATTTAGTTGAATTGTGCTCTTCTTCTACATTATAACTATATATATATATATATATATATAATATATATTATATATATATATATATATATATAGATATACTTTACTCAGTTACATCATCAAGATTCTTACATTTGGAAGTATCTCCTCTATCTTCCTCTTTCACTATTTGGTTACACAGTTTTAGGATTTGATCTATCTGTTAGATTTTTAGTGAGATTTTCTTGCTCAACAGTAGCCTTTAATAAATTTTCATTGTTTGCACAAAGACTTACTAACTCAATTCTAAAATCTCTAACTATGTTCATTAATTCCATTGTAGGCAGTGACACTTGTTCTCCCAAGTGTACCTAAATCCAATCTTCACTTATGTGTCCCCAGTTTGGTCGATCTGTCATTACTTCCCCTCTTATTTACTCTCTCTCTCTGTAAAACAAAGCTTTTATTTTGTTAAATAAAATCAATCATGATTGAACTCAATGGTCACAATGTTTCAACTGGTTGCTTTGATACCATAAGTAACATGTCTCGAATTTTACCAATTCAATTTAAAGTAACACCCAATGACAACAAAAATAAATTATAGAATATTATTCAAATATTTATATTTATTTGATTTTTTTTATAGAATAGTTTTTTTTTTTGTATTTTGACATTTGTAAAATAATAAAATAATTTTTAGTTTATATATTTATGTGTCTGTGTAATTAATAATTTTAAGGTGATTAATATTCTAAAATTAAAGGCGAGATTTTTAGTTGGTTTTGACAGTTTAATGGGCCCTTTTTTTATCAAAATCGGTGTCAGTAAAGCCAAAATTCAGAGGATCTGAAATCCCTGGGAGGCCTAGCAAAGAAGCAAAGCATGCCACTTCGTCTTTCAGAGCATGGACATCGACTTCGGCATTTCTTATGTTTTGAGGAGCAGGTTTTGAGTGTGAGCCTTTGACAACACCCATCATTTTGATTTCCTCTATATGTGCACTACGATTGGTCAAGAAACAGTTAATGCTCCTAATACGACAATGGAGACATCAATTCCCTTGCATTTCGAAAGTGTAAAGTGACGTGCTTACTGATAGAAGAGGCAGTGTAGGTATTTTCCCCATCGAAACTACATTATCAGCTATCCGGTCAAAAAGGTGAGGGTAAGCTCGAGAGCAGCAAGAACACCCGAAGAGGTTGCATTTCTATCAACATCGTCAACAACTTCTTATTTTGAAACTGCAGTTGATGAAGAGAAATATGGGTAGGGTTTGAACGAGCAGCACCTCTCTGTGAGGCTTGTAGTTGGCCATCGTTCTGGCAAGACCAGATTCTTGACCCATCGAATTGATCAACAATCTTAATGTCCCACCTCACAGTATATTGTGCGTGACCTTCATAAAGCGAGCAACTCAAAATTTTGTGAAAGGTTTGAATTCCATGATACGTAGCTGTATTGAATGTTTAATCATTGAATGAAGCATTGGAATGGCCATTGTTTCTTGTTGGCCTGTGTGTTGTAGTTGCTGGTCTATAATGTACTATACTGCCCCAAAATATCAATGACACAATTATACGCATAAAAATAAAGGACAAGGTGTCGTGTGTCTAAGAATTGAATTTTCATTAAGATTCAAATGCACACCTGTAGCTGAAGACAATTCGTAAAGGGTTAAGTGTTGTGCAACATAAAATTTGTGGTGTTGAGTGTAGGAAGCTTTGCCAAGTCGGAGAATTGAGCCACATTGAGTGCAGCATGCAACCCCCATGTTAACTTGCTCTTAGTATGTTGTTTCCTTCTAGTAGTTCATTTTAGTGTGGTGGAATGGTACGTTGTTAACTAGTTTGGTACATTGGTTTAGCTTGGACACTAGTATGTTCAGCCAATTTGTTACCCATGGTTGGAGCCTTATGTGTTCGTGCTCTTTTCTGCCTTATTTAAAGGATAGTTTATATATATATATTATATATATATATTATTTATTTATTTTTTCAGAGCAGAAAAAGTTTTATATAATTATATAAGAGATATAAAAAAGGCTACATAAAGTGCAGATCGCCTTCAAAATAACCGGTAGGCAGTCATGACAATCCACAGATATAATTCATATGGAAGCTCTCAGAATATATAGGATGAAGAAAGGGAGAATGTAAATGAAGTAGAGACTTTATAACTGTTTGTCATCTCTCAATGAGATATCAGCAAGGTGGATGATCTTGACAAAAAGAACCAAAATAACACTCCGAGCATATGGAGAAAATATGACCAATTCAGAGTTAGGAATTACAACATTAAACCATAAATAGAAAAAGAAGTTTATGGAAAAACAAGTTGAAGAGAAGGAGAGAAGTCCTTTATATTTGTAACTATGCCGTCTGTTTGTATCTGTAGATGCCATAATTCCGGATCCTCCTTAAGCCCTTTCTTAGAGAGGCCGTCTGCTTTCTAATTGAGCTCCCTCAAGATGTGGCTTATTGATGTCCCTTTTAATCCATTCCATAAGAAACGTACCCTTTCCAGCCAACCAGCAAGATGGGGCTGAGTGATGTTGTTTTTATGTGACACAAAATTTACCAACACTTAGGAATCACCATAAATCTTGACATCATGTAGATCTAGAAAATGACACATACTCAGGAGGCCACCGAGGGCCATCACCTCGACCATCATGTTGGTCCCTCTTCCACCATTCCAATGGACATAGAAAGCACAGTCAGAGTTAGTCATCAAAATAAAACCACAGCCACAAATACCTTTTTGCTCGGCTCCGTAAAAAAAAGCCCTGGGCAGGAGGAAAATTCCATATGAGGAGGAGATATATTCTTGCCAGGTGATAAACCGGAGGGAGGAGGGACTTCTTTGATGAAGGCACAAATATTGGAGAATAATATCAACATTGGAGTTCTCTTTGTGTTGAAAATATAATCATTCCGCCATTTCCACAGGCACCATAGGACAATGATAAAGATAGAAAGACTCGGGGATTTTTCCTTCCTGTAAGCGATGAAGGCATCCCTGATAGATGCCAGAGGAACAAAATGAAGACCAAAACTAGCATTTAGGAGCATCCAAATCTGCTAAGCAACGTGACAGAGAAAGAAAATGTGGAGATTGTCCTCCTCAGCTGAAAGACAGAAAGGACAAATACTTGGACTGATCCAGCCTCTTTTCTTTAAATTATTCCATGTCAAGTTTTTGTTATGATAGATGAGCCAAGCAAAATATATCATTTTTGTTTGACAACCCGATTTCTAGAAGGAAACCGGAAAGACATCCAAATGCTCTGAAAAACCCTCGAATAACAGAAGCCGATAAATATCCTTTACATATATAGTTCCCGAATTGTCAGAGATCCGCCAAGATAAGAAGTCATGCGCAAATGATCTAAAAAAACCCCAAGACTCAGCTTTTTTAATATGGGATTCCATAAAATAGCCATATCCGGAAGCATATGCAAGTCTGAAGGCTCGTACCAAATGGGGAAAGGACCATTCCAGATCCGAATTAAGTCGTCCCAATAGAAAATGCCCAACCTATGAAAAAAGGATAATAAGGATCCAGGGATGAATAACTCCTCCTTTCCACACATCAAAGGATCCCTGCCGATCAATATTTTCTCTCCCGATTGAAAAACGCCAAAGCAAATTCCTCCGCATAATGCCCTCAATTTTCCTCAGACTCAGCCATATAGGCGATCCGTGTGTTAGACTATAATGAATGCATCTTTATGAGTGCTTAATATTTATATAGTGAATTTTGGTTTATGTATAGTTGGTTATGATATATATTTAACATTGGAACCTTTTTTCAACCATCATGATTGTTGTTGGTTAATTGGAACATTGAATCTATGTGTTAAAGTCCTAAAAATGGCTCTAATTTATGATGTATTAGACTTATTAAATACTTTGATACAATGCAACGTCGATGGCATGGTAAACATCAATAAGGACAATGTTTCTGATATCAAAAAATGTTTGTAGAATGCACAGGAAAAAGATTAATTTTTTGCAACTCGAATGTCAGCTTCAACAAGAAAAATTAAAGCAGAAGAGTTTTCATTCTGAATCTGTTTCTATTCAGAAAATTGAGATAGACTCCCATCAACTGCCAGAAATTAATTATATGAATGGGATTAATATTGATTTAGATGTAGTACCCATCTCAAGAGAAGAGCTGCATGTAGAAGAATATATTTAGCATATACTTCCCAAGCCCTTCATCAGACCTTAGGAAGAGCTTGTCCATAACAAGAATAGAACTGGTCTTGGATATGACAAGGACGTGTCCTTTCATATTCTAGATTACTCAAAGCCCATCCAGTTTCAGAGTGTTGGATTTATTTATGACAGTTCATCTTCAGTTTTTCCAGATCCTACTCATCTTCCACAGCAACCACAACAAGTTATTAAATGCCAAAATTGTGACCGAGTTGGCCATATGAAAGATCAATGTTTGATCTTCATCCATGTGAGCAGTGTTGTAAAAACACTCATTCTTCAAATAGATGCTTCAAAAGAAAACCTCCTGCAACAACAAATATTCACCTTATATGGATTGCTTCTTGGAAATGGGCTTCAATAGCCAAGAAGATATTTCAGTCATATGTCAAAACTTGTTCTAGAGTATTGAACAATCTTGTAGTTGAGTTTTCTCCATCATCTCACCTTGCATTTGACAAGGGGGGAAGTGATGGTCATGTACAAGCTTCAAGGCCACATCAAGCAATCCTAAGCCACAACCTGTCATACCAGGTTCAAAGTTGTAGCCAAAGACAGAGATGCCCCCAAGCATGCTTTTGGTTGGTGATCATCCTTAAACCATCTATGCACGGTTGAGACCCCCCTTTTCAGATTGAGCTTCTCCCTCTTCAAATAATTTGGAACACTTCCTCTAGTAGAAGACTTCATCTTCTTTCCATTTCTGGAAGAGTTCCAAGAATTGCATTAAAAATTCTAGAGTTGGTGGTCATCCTTAAACTGCCATAAGTTGTAGACCTCCATTTTCCATGTTAAAGTTCTGATTTAGGAGCATCTAGCTCAGAAATATAATTGTATTTTATTAGACATAGGGGGTCTTGTGTTTTAAGAAAGTTGGGTTCCTCAATATTAAATTAATGTAATTATTAAGGTTTTTGAGTGATTTTAATAAGTGATATTTAGAATAGGAATTAATTAGATATTGTGAGGCATATTCTAAATGATCTCGAATGTTGGAGAACATGAGAGATTTAGGCTAGTTAAAATTCCATAGGGATTGATAGATTTGAAAATCAATTGTAAATCTTAGATTAGGAATTGGTTTCATGATTTGTGGAACTAAAGAGGATCCTTAGGGATTATTTGAGTCAAAAGTGGACTTAGAGGATATTCAGGATTTAGTTCAAAAGATTAAAGATCTGAACCGAAATGGGTTACAAAACCTTTTATATAAATGTAAGCCAAAAAGGCATAGAGAGAGTTACTAGCTAGTTAGTTAGTTAGATAGGTAATAGAGAAGATTGATTGTAAGCCTACGGGCAGGAAAGGAAAAAGGTCATTGATTAGAAAATTAGGCCAAAGAGAGGGATTAATTATGTAAATAATTGTTTATAAAGACAAAGAATTTAATTCATGATTTGTGTGGTGTGTTGATTAATGGAATTACAGATTGTGTGTGAATTAGAGTAATTCTGCATAGTATATATATGCAGGTGGAATTAAAGCAAATCACATAGGTGAAGAATGAAGGATAGTGGTTTGATCATTTGAATCTAATTGAAGGATCAAAGTTGAAGTTCAGATGTGATAGCACTTAAAAGTACGTAGAAGTAAGTTCAAGAGGAAGTTGCGCTGAAGAACAACAAAAGACCAGAAACCCTAGAGAAAACCTAAACCTTAGAAGAACAGAGAGTCAGACGAATAAACTAAAACACTGTGGAATTACATAAAGGTAAAGAAATGAAGTAATTGTGTACAAGAACCGTTTGATGAGTTAGATCAACGGACAGGATAGATAGAATAGGATCGACGGAGATCTTATCGCGCAAAATAAAGTCAAGAAGTGAAGGGATCAAATTAAGGCACATGTTGATAGAATGGTGGAAAACGTGTAGAATAATGGAGTGGTCATCATAGGCAGTAAGCAATATCTTGCATAGCCTCAAAGCAGAAAATGATATTTCTAAATTCTACATGATTAGCCTAAGTGGGTGACACATAGCACACGAGGGAAAAGAAAAACCACTTTTCTCGCGCGCTGTCAACCTGATATCAATCGTGCAAGTATCTGTGTGAGATTACATGATATCCATTCAGTTGGATGGTTCACATCGACGGTGGAGATTGTCTGAGTTAGTTGGTGTGCAGACTACGTGATAGATGTTGAGTCTGAAGGAAGAAATCAACGGTGGAGATTTGAAGCATAGGTTTAGCATCGATATATGTGCAAAGGTTTGTGGAATGGAAGAAAGGTAAGGTTTTAAGTACGGGTTATGAAATATTTCTATTATACAAGAGTTATAATAGAAATGAATGGAATAAATATGTTATGGTTAATGTTGGGTTAAATTGAAACCAGAGTTAAAAGGGTATGGTTAATATGCGTCGGTAATAAGCATTAACCAAAGATTATGAAGAGTTGTATAAGGTTCCGCTCAAAGGTTTATTAAAGTTTAGACTTTGGATAGTTCAACTAAACGTTTCTGCATAGAGTTTATTGAAGGAGCATTAAACCTTGAATTTTGAACGTTTTACTAAGTATGGAATTGTAAAATTCTTGGGACATGTATATGACATGCATTTTATATGTATAATGTGGGTAGATGTGGTTTAGGCTGCGCCATTTTTGGTATCAAAGCTGAACAAGGAAATTCTGCATGTAAGAATTCTTTGAGAAAACTTAGAACAAAGTTATGTTTTGAAGGTATGTATGCAGGTGTTGAAGCCCCGAAAATCGGGTCTACAATAAGGGGGATACCCGCCCGGTCCGGACCTTGGTTGGCAGCTCCTTATTCGTTTGGTATAGCGGGTCTGGGGATATGGGACCAGTTTCCCAATTTATGAGTGTGTGTGTGTAGAATTTGATGTTTCTGATCTAATGGTTCCTAATTAAGATAATCTAATTCTAATTTTAATCTAATGCTATGCTATTGTATTCTAATAAACAAAAACATCTAAGTCTATACTAACCTAGGGCGTGATTCTTCTATTATGCGATCTAAAAAGATTTCAAATAACAACTGGTAATAAAGATCATTCAGCTATTATGAGAAAATAATTCAATAAAGATGAACCACTTCGTATAAAAAGTTAGACGAAACAGTTGTGAAAAACATATTGCATAATGAGCTATTCATACATTAAGCATAAATAAATAGCTATCACCATACAAAAGTGCCAAATGATAACTCAGGCATTCACGCATTAATATATAAAACACTAAAACTGAATATCACTTTAACACATAAGCAGAAATGGTTAAGAGATAAAAGTACCATTTATAACTAGTCCTACTCATGAGCTTCAAGCAACAATGATTTATCTCTCCTTGATCTAACATCCACTAAGAGTACAGAAGTGCAACATCAATAGCAGATATTAAATGCAAACATTAACAAATCATGTTCCATTCATTCTTCAAAACCTCCTCGAAGGGTGCAAAAGTGCATGTTCTGAGGACAAGTTTTTGATAAATTTCTCGACCCTTATCTAAATGCATGAGAAGGGTTTAAATACTACTAAATAAAACTAAAAATAACTTATTACAAAAATTCAGGATGCGGTTTAAATGACCATCCTTTTTCTAGGCAAATAAAACAAAATTGAAACTAAAGTTGAAGGAAAAATTAAAACTACTTATGTATTTGGTCTTTGAAATCGAACATATGTAGCATATGTTGGAGAAGAGTCAGCTGGACGACCTCCGATTTCAGCTGAGCTGAGAAAAAAAAATAAAAAAGAATTGGCGCCATTTTCTCGGCCGAATTGATCATACACTTAAGAGTCATCCATTGGCTATGTGGCTTGACCAAGTACGCCCAATAATAATCCCAGTTCAACTTGGTTAACCCTTGGATTGCTTTTGCCTTTTCTTGAGCTTTCTGCTTTCAATCTGTTTGTATTTGTTGTGTGTTAGGAAAATATCCTGGAGTGGTCTCTGCGATCAGATTTCCCTTGTGCAAATTTTCATTTACACAATCAATAATACTAGTTGCTGTTGTGGCTGCTCCTTCTGCTGCTTGTTCTGCCTCCCTGATTTTCTCATCCCATTTGTTAAAGAGCATGTCTTTATGGTCTTCATTTATCCTTGGTGCACCTGCTCTTTTTCCCTCGTCTGTTTCTTGCCAAGCCAAATATGCAGTCACCCATTTATCAATTGAATCATAGTCACTTCGTAAATCTACAACTTGATGAGTGGTTTTATCACTTATTTCACAATAATAGTTCCACTGCGATATTTTTTGGCCCAACACTTCCTGCTGCTGTAGTAATTGTTCATTCAAGGAAATGGATTCTATGATAAACTCTGTAAGTTTAGGATCTTCCTTATGCATCTCTTGTATATCCTATAACTACTTTCCTTTCTCATCCAAACTTTTTTGATATCCTATTTGCATTTGTTGGAAGTCTTGCTGTAACCTTTCAAGTTGTTTTTGTGCTTCATTGTTAGCATTAGCTTGCTGCAATTGTTGTTGCAATACTTGTATCAGATCTTCCTTTTCTTTTAGCAACTGCTGTACCTCAGATGATTTATCAATAGCTGCAGAGGCATATGCTCCTACGATCTGAGACAACTTGGTGAGATTCTCAGTGGGATTGTTAGTTGGATCTTGCCACAGGACGTCTAATCGTTCTGCATCTTGAGAGAGCGTGTTTTCCAATTTCCTTTTCTTCTTCTGTCTTCTTACTACTGCTTTGTGTTGTGGGCTCTAAAATATATCAAGAGGAGGAATTTATTCTATTTTGAGCATAAGCTCAGAACATGGGGTGATAAGAATATGCTCCATATCTGGGACATTGTTGACTATACTTGTGACTACTTCTTTTGTTACCTGTGCATTACTCATAGGTGTTTTTATGGTTTTCCCTTCAAGATTGATCAAGTCGTTGAAGGTTTCCCATTCTTTGTCTACTTCGGTTATGACTGGAGGTGCTTGAATGACGAGAGGGGGAGGTTCTCTTTACAGGGAGGCAATAACCTGTTGATGTGGAAGTTCCATTGATTGGGAAGTATCCTTTATTGACCCTTCGCTCTTATCCTGTTCCTTTTCGTATCTTTTAGAATGTTCAGACATTTCTTTTTTAGACTTGGATTTAGACCCGTTAGTGCTTGAAC
Source organism: Pinus taeda (assembly GCA_000404065.3). Classification (NCBI taxonomy): domain Eukaryota; kingdom Viridiplantae; phylum Streptophyta; class Pinopsida; order Pinales; family Pinaceae; genus Pinus; species Pinus taeda. Next base: position 84,925 of record APFE031309593.1, read on the forward strand.
TCCCAATAAGACTAACACTTGGAGTTGGTTCTCTTGAGGGTTTTAAGTGTAGTTTCTCTAAAGGAATACTGGCTAACCTTCTTTCCTTGTATATTTTGAACCTTTGGAATTCTTCTGGAGAGAATTGTAGTTGGGTTGCATGAAAAATTTCTTCAAGCATGTTTTTCTGTTGGAATATATCATCGAATACATCCGTTTCCCCAACGAACACCTTTATCTTGACTGTAGTGGTGAAATTCTGGGCAACCTCATTAGGATCAAATGGTCTTGCTGAAAATTTGAATAACTGTAAACACGTCATATTCTTTACTTCTGTGAATGTGTGGCCTACATCGAATAGCGAAAAGGCCCCACATGACACATGAAAATGTGGCCATATAGCCTTCTTTTTGTCTTTCAAAGCTTTAGTCACACCACCTTCTCCGTAGGTTTGATAGGCAATCTCTCGACCCAAGAGTTTATCAGGGATATACAAGGGTAGGACATGAGGGGGGGAAGTACTTCCAAATACCCTGACATAATTAAACAATTCCTCCCCGAACCATCTTGTGACAGGGAGGATTTCTACTTGTGCTTCAGGCGAGCATCTCGGAGGATCTTTCCCATACAACATTCTATACAAGGGTAGCATAATTCCATGACAAATCAGGTAGAAGTATGGAATGAATTGAGAGTCCCATAACTCTTTATGATAGACATGGATGGGTAAGGGGTCTTGAGTTGTCCACTTCTAACCCATCACAGGAAATTTAGACACATAACATATTGCATCCATTACATATGCAGATAGGTAAAAAGGAGGATAAATTCTCTGAGCCGCAGTTCTTTTGGACCGATAACTTACAATGGCAGTGACTAGGTTATCGGACAAAATTTTGGCCCAATCTACAATAGTGGCATTCGTGGCAGCATCCAATAATGGTAGCCATTCGGATGAACATCTTTTGATATATAGCATTCCAAATATTCTACAGAGCATGGAAGCAACAAAGTAATATGGGGAGGTAAGGGAACCAGTATTGTACATACCGTGTTTATCTTTCTTCAGTGGTTCATCCCTCCTAGACCAGTCTTTGGTGGTTTCTGCTAGGTCCTGATTTTCTTTCACAAATTTCTCCATAAACTGCTTATTATAAGTTGCGTGTGGCTCTGGTAGATGATACATGAGCTTTAAATCCTACACAGCGAATGAACCGATGAGTTCTTGTCCCTGCGTTTTGAACTGTCTATTTCTGATATCAGCGCTATCTAGTATCCACTTGACCATGTTTGTGTATGGGAGAATTTTGGGCCGTGCTGCTATCCGGTGCAAGAATGAGCAAGCTAGCTCTATAAGGGATGCTTTAGAAGAACTATTTGAGCCTGCGGTAGTAGCAACTTCCATTACTCTGGGATTTTCTTCTTCAAGTAGGTTATACATGCCTTCCCACGTAGCAATTCCCACGTCTCTGTTATAGGCCATATCTGTATACAAGGGAGCCATTTCTTTTTCCTCGGAGCTTGGAGCTTTGCTTTTCTTTCCCATTTTATCCTACATATTGCTTTGTGTTGGCCTTTGTTCTTCGTTCTTGCAATTCACGAGTGAAGTAAAAATGAATGACAAGGAAGGGTGATGGGAAAGTTTTAAATGTCACAGACATACCAAATATACCACCTTACGTGAAATGATCCTTTGAAAAGCACGCACCTATATTCCATTAATAACTGACAACTAACTTCTTTATTAGCATTTAAAGTACATAACCATGTGTCTGCTTATGGAAAATACTTTTCTTGAATGGTGCACCCGAAAGATCTGCGATGGAGTGATTTTGCGATTTGTGTCGCAACATTGCAGATCACAACATTCCGAAATCGCAATATCGCAGATCGCAGGAATGTTATGTATGATAAACTTCGTTAACCTGTTTCCTACAAGATGCGATCTTGCGATCAGCGTCATCACATATCGGCGAATTTTGAAGTATTTCATGTTAGTTATGCTGAATGCAATGCGATATTTGTTCATTATCGCATATCGTAATCTCACAAATATTGGAATTGTGCTTGTAAGGTGGCATCCTACTATCTTTTTGCGATGCGATTTTCCTAAAGATCTTTACCTTATCATATACTTAGATTTTAAGATTCTCCAAGGGGCTTCCTAAGCTTATGATAGTAACTTTATTTGAGGAAAGGAAATTTAAGCACTACTTTGTTTTTTTCTTGGATTTTTTAAGTAAGGGTCCCCATTCATTTAGTATAGACCGAATAACACTAAATGGGAAGGGGGGTTGTTGCTGGCTACAACAGCAGGCAAGAGGAGATCATATTTTAAATCTGACAAATAGTAGGCACACAAAGATAAAGTGTAACAGAATTTGTAGATGCAAAGAAATAGAGAACAATCCATTCAAAGTGCAGGTGAATGGTAGAACAAGATCATACATAAGTCTTTAAGGTGAGATGATATGTTTTTTTTTTTTTTAATTTGGTTTGAAGATTGGAGAGTTTTTGGTGTCTATATTTTCGCACAGGTAGCGGCAGAAGAAGCTGAGAAGATTGCAACAACCTAGAGTAAGGAGTGATCAATTGGTTGCAGAGGAGAGAATCAGAGAGATGCCAAAACATTAAGCTCAGAGGAGAGAAGCTTAGTGAGGTATCACGTAGCAAGGAGGACTTGTTACTGCAGAGGTTTTGTTGCAACTCACAGAAATATCATAAAGGCAATTTCATAGAGGATGTGGGTAGAATTGCTAAGGGATGAAGAAAGCTCATAAGAATTTCTGAGTGAAAGGAGAGGTGGCCAGAACCTACTATTGCATTGTGATAGAAATACAAGAGGACAATTGTGTTATTAAAAGGTGCAAATGAGTTGAAGCGTAGAAGGAGCAAAGAGAAGTGCTTAAAGAGGTTTCAGAAAATAGCGAACCAAGTGCTTGCCAAAAACCAAGTAAAGGGAAAATCTTGGTGAGGTGAGTGGTACCAAGGAGGACTTGTTGTTGCAGAGGCTTTAATACAACTTATAGTAAGTGAGTGAGGAGCTCATGAAGATAGAGGAGAAAATGAATACTGATAGTCATAGTAAAGGTTCTGAGGAAGATCACAACAAAATAAAAGTGAAGAAAGAGGATGCCAAAGCAAATGGCATACAGAGAAAATTAAGTGAAGAAGAATATGAGAGGGAGAAGGATGAGATTGCAGTTCATCTTGAGTTATTGATTGAGATGTTGCAGATAAATAAAGATGATGAGAGGCATGGCTATGTCATATGGAAGAAAGTAAAGAGGTAGAGGCTACAAGAGAAGAGAAATTAGCAGGTGAAGATGCAGTTAGCAGAAGAGCCGATGAAGCTTGAGCAGGTAATGAATGTTAAATTTAAACCTAAGAACTTAGAGAAGCTGAGTTGAAAATGGGTGTTTCCATTTGTGAAGCCAAAATGGTGAAGTTCTGGGTGAATATGAAGACTGGAGATCTATAGAAGATGAACTATTGTGCGAATTCAAGGCAACAAGAAGTTTACTTTATTGAGGAAGGAATTATTGATGATTTTTTGATTTGTTGGACAAATTTAGATCAGTAGGAGGAACACTTTATTGTGAAAAAAGGAGATGACATTCAGTCTGAATAACTAACCTGTGAGAAAACAGGTTGAGACTTTTGAACCTTGTAATTCTCAAATTGATAATTTGTGTACAAATGCATGAATTGTAAGTGATGATGAAATATTTATGAAGTGTCAAAGAGAAATTGAATTTATGGAATATTTGCTAGAAAACTCATAGTATGACAGTGTGATTGTGGAGGAAGAAGTTCACTACAGTGGACAAGAGTAGAAAGACATCATTGAAGCAAATAGTGTCGAAGAGAAACTTGCTGATAGTCTTGAGAGTCATTTGGAGAATTTTTTGGAGAGGTTGAGTCAGAATACTAATGTGCTGATAAAGGAGGAAAAATCAGAGCAACATACTGAGATGTTGCTACAGAAAGAGAAGGTAATGAGGCCTTATATTTTTAATTCTGATAATTGTTATATGATTACAGGATTTGATGAAGATGAGACAAACATGTTTCAAGTTGAAGAGTCAGCTTTAGAACTAAATAAGACTAGAATTTGCCAGGTCAGACACGCTGATGAGGAAAATGAAAAGCATGAATATACCGTGCTTGGAGAAGTTGAATTGATTATCAGAATTAGTCAAGGAAGTGAAGGACAATTACTGAGGGTTGTCAAAGAAGAGGAAGGAAAATATGCTGGAATTGATGAACAACATAGTGATGTATTTCAGAGAAATCAAGTACGAGGGGAATTGAAGTACAATTTATTTTTTGTAAGTAAATTTATAGATATTGAACAAAGGTTGTTCGGAAAATCACAAGAGGGTAAGGATGAATGGGCGATAGTAAGAATCCGACAACTTCAAAGAGAAGATAATGAACAATAGGTTGAAGATGAGTGGACAAAATACAACAACAAATGGCAGAGTATGTACTAACTCAAGGATGTGCTAGAGATAGATATTGAAGAATTATGGCAATTAATGATGAAGCAGTCCAGATGGAGAAGATTGACAACAACAGTAAGAATGATCAATCAGAATTTGAAACTAATTGACAAGGAGAAGAAGATGAAACAAAAGACAACAAACATGCAGCAACAACAAACGAACAGAGCATTTAGACAACTACAAACTAAAGTTTGGGACCCTTGAGGCTTTTCTATCAACATATGAGAGCACATGGTCTGGAGATCATGAATGTTTTCATCCTTGGGAGTCTGATGTAGGAGCATCCAACTTAGAAATATCATTATATTTTAGTAGACATAGGGGGTCTTGTGTTTCAAGGAAGTTGGTTTCCTCAGTATTAAATTAATGTAATTATTAAGGTTTTTGAGTGATTTTAATAAGAGATATTTAGAATAGGAATTAATTATATATTTTGAGGCATATTTTAAATGTTCTCAAATGATGAAGAACATGAGAGAATTAGGCTAGTTAAGATTCCATAGGGTTTTAGAGATTTGAAAATCAATTGTAAATCTTAGATTAGGAATTGGTTTCAAGATTTGTGGAACTAAAGAGGATCCTTAGGGATTATTTGAGTCAAAAGTGGACTTAGAGGATATTCAGTATTTAGTTCAAACGATTAAGGATTTGAACTAAAATGGGTTACAGAATCTTTTGTTAAATGTAAGCCAAATTGGCATAGAGAGAGTTACTAACTAGTTAGTTAGTTAGATAGGTAATAGAGAAGATTGATTGTAAGCCTACGGGTAGGAAAGGAAAAAGGCCACTAATTAGAAAATTAGGCTAGAGAAAGAGATTCATTATGTAAATAATTGTTTATAAAGATAGAGAATTCAATTCCTGAGTTGTTTGTTGTGTTGATTAATGGAATTACGGATTGTGTGTGAATTAGAGTAATTCTGCATTGTATATATATGCAGGTGCAATTAAAGAAAATCACAGAGGTGAAGAATGAAGGATAGTGGTCTGATTATTTGAATGCAATTGAAGGATCAAAGTTGAAGTTCAGATGTGATAGTGCTTAAAAGTACGTAGAAGTAAGTTCAGGAGGAAGTTGCGCTGAAGAACAACTAAAGACCAGAAACCCTAGAGAAAACCTAAACCACAGAAGAACAGAGAGTCAGAAGAATAAACCAGAACACTAAGGAATTACATAAAGGCGAAGGAATGAAGTAACCATGTACAAGAACTGCTGGATCAGTTAGATCAACAAACATGATTGATAGAATAGGATCGACGGAGATCTTATCGCGCAAAATAAAGTCAAGAAGTGAAGGGATCAAATTAAGGCATGTGTCGAGCGAAGGGTGGAAAACGTGCATAATAATGGAGAGGTCTTCATAGGCAGTAAGTAGTATCTCGTGCGGCCTCAAAGTGGAAAACAATATTTCTAAATTCTACGTGATTAGCCTAAGTGGGTGACACGTAGCACATGAGGGAAATGCAAAACCACTGTTCTTGCGTGCTCTCAACCTGATATCGGTCCTGCAAGTATCTGCGTGAGATTGCATGATAGCTATTCGATTCGATGGTTCACATCGATGGTGGAGATTGTCCAATCGAACAACTATCATGCAATCTCGCGCAGATACTTGCACGACTGATATCAGGTTGAGAGTGCATGAGAAAAGTGGTTTTTCTTTTCTCTCATGTGCTATGTGTCACCTACTTAGGTTAATCACGTAGAATTTAGAAATACCATTTTCTGCTTTGAGGCCACGTGAGACACTACTTACTTCCTATGAAGATCTCTCCATTATTCTGCATGTTTTCCACCCTTCTGTCGACACTTTCCTTAATCTGATCCCTTCACTTATTGACTTTATTTTGCATGATAAGATCTCCATAGATCCTATTCTATCAATCATGTCCACTAATCTGACTAATCCAGTGGTTCTTGTACACAGTTACCTCATTTCCTCACCTTGATGTAATTCCTCAGTGTTCTGGTTTATTCGTCCGACTCTTTGTTCTTCTGTGGTTTAGGTTTTCTCCAGGGTTTATGTTCTTTGGTTGTTCTTCAGCGCAACTTCCTCCTAAACTTACTTCTACGTACTTTTAAGTGCTATCACATTTGAACTTCAACTTTGATCCTTCAATCAGATTCAAATGATCAAACCACTATCCTTCATTCTTCACCCTTGTGATTTTCTTTAATTCCACCTGCATATATATATGATGCAGAATTACTCTAATTCACACACAATCTGTAATTCCATTAATGATCACACCACACAACTCATGAATTAAATTCTATGTCTTTATAAACAATTATTTACATAATGAATCCCTCTCTTTGGCTTAATTTTCTAATCAGTGGCCTTTTTCCTTTCCTGCCTGTAGGCTTACAATCAATCTTCTCTATTACCTATCTAAGTAACTAACTAGTTAGTAACTCTCCCTATGTCTTTTTAGCTTACATTTATACAAAAGGTTCTGTAACCCATTTCGGTTCAAATACTTAATCATTTGAACTAAATACTAAATATCCTCTAAGTCCATTTTTGACTCAAATAATCCCTAAGGATCCTCTCTAGTTCCACACATTGTGAAACCAATTCCTAATCTAAGATTTACAATTGATTTTCAAATCTCTCAATCCCTATGGAATATTAACTAGCCTAAATCTCTCATGTTCTCCAACATTCTAGAACATTTAGAATATGCCTCACAATATCTAATTAATTCCTATTCTAAATATCTATTATTAAAATCACTCAAAAGCCTTAATAATTACATTAATTTAATACTGAGGAAACCAAATTCCTTAAAACACAAGACCCCCTATGTCTACTAAAATACAATGATATTTCTAAGCTGGATGCTCCTGCATCAGACTCCCAAGGTTGAAAACATTCATGATCTCTAGATCATGTGCTCTCATATGTTGATAGAAAAACCTCTAGGGTCCCAAACTTTAGTTTGTAGTTGTCTAAATGCTTTGTTCCTTTGTTGCTGCTGTATGTTTGCTGTCTTCTGTTTCATCTTCCTCTCCTTGTCAATCAGTTTCAAATTATGATTGATCATTCTTTCTATTGTTGTCTGTCTTCTCCATCTAGACTGCTTCATCATTAATTGCCATAATTCTTCAATCTCTATCTCTAGCACATCCTTGAGTTGGTACATACTCTACCGTTTGTTATTGTATTTCGTCCACGCATCTTTAACATGTTGTTCATTATCTTCTCTTTGAATTTGTCAGATTCTTACTACCGTGCTTTCATCCTTACCCTCTTGTGATTTTCCAAACAACATTTTTTCAATATTTATAAATTTACTTTCAAAAAATAAATTGTCCTTCAATTCCCCTTGTACTTGATTCCTGTCAAATACATCACTATGTTGTTCATCAATTTGAGCATATTTTCCTTCCTCTTCTTTGAAAACCCTTAGTAATTGTCCTTCACTTCCTTGATTGATTCTGACAGTCAATTCAACTTCTCCAAGCACGATATCTTCATGCTTTTCATTTTCCTCATCAGCATGTCTAACCTGGCAACTTCCAGTCTTCTTCAATTCTAAAACTGACTCTTAAACTTGAAAAATTTCTGTCTCATCTTTGTCAAATCCTGTAATCATAAAAAAATTATCAGAATTAAAATATAAGGCCTCATTACCTTCTCTTTCACTGGCAACATCTCAATATTTTTCTCTAATTTTTCCTCCTTTATTAGCAAATTAGTATGCTAACTCAACCTCTATAAAGAATTCTCCGAAGGACTCTTATGACTATTAGCAAGCCTCTCTTCCACACTATCTACTTCAATGATGTCTTTCAATTCTTGTCCACTGTAGTGAATTGCTTCCTCAACAATCACACTGTCATACTCTGAGTTTTCCAGCAGATATTCCATTAATTCAATTTCTCTTTGACACCTCATAAGTATTTCATCATCACTTACAATTCGTGCATTTGTACACAAATTATCAGTTTGAGAATTACAAGGTTCAATAGCCTCAACTATTGCTTCACATGTCAGTTATTCAGACTGAATTTCATCTATTCTTTCACAATAAATTGTTCCTACGTTGTAACAACTTCAAACATCAATGTATTACTAAATTCTTTCTGCTGCAATAATTCACTGCTTTTCCCATTTAAGAGACATTCTCCATCCTTCTTTACTTCAGAGTATTTATCTTCTGAAAGATAATCTTCCATACTTTTGACAGTCTCAAAATATTTCTCATCTTCTGCAAAACTTGTAATCACATCAAAATTATTAGATTTGAAAATACAAGGTTTTATATCCTCCTGCTAATTTGAATTTGTCCAACAATTCAAAAAATCATCAATAATTCCTTCCTCATCAAGGTAAACTTCTTGATGTCTTGAATTCGCAAAATGGTTCATAAGATCTCCCATGGATCTCCAGTCTTCATCTTCACCCAGAACTTCACCTTGTTTTGCTCCACAAATGGAAACTTCCATTTTCAACTCAGCTTCTCTGAGTTCTTCAGATTTCAATTTAACATTCATTACCTGCTCAAGCTTCATTAGCTATTCTGCTAACTGCATATTCACCTGCTGATTTCTCTTCTCTTGTAGTCTCTACCACTTTACTTTCTTCCTTATGACATAACCATGCCTCTGGTCATCTTTATTTATCTACAACATCTCCATCAATAATTCAAGATGAACTGCAATCTCAGCCTTATCCCTTTCATATTCTTCTTCACTTAATTGTCTTTGTATGCCATTTGCTTTGGCATCCTCTTTCTTCACTTTTCTTTTGTTGTGGTCTTCCTCAGAACCTTTAGTATGACTATTAGTAGTCATTTTCTCCTCTATCTTCATGAGCTCCTCACTCACTTACTATGAGTTTTACTAAAGCCTCTACAACAACAAGTCCTCCTTGCTACCACTTACCTCACCAAGATTTTCTTTGTAGTGGGTCTTTTGGCAAGCACTCGGTTCGCTATTCTCTCGAACCTCTTTGAGAATTTCTCTCTACTCCTTCTAGGATTCAACTCATCTACACCTTTTAAGAACACAATTGTCCTCTTGTATTTCAATCACAATGCAATACTAGATTCTGGCCACCTCTTCTTTCACTCATAAATTCTTACCAGCTTGATTCATCTCTTAGCAATTCTACCCACATCCTCTGTGGAATTGTCTTTGTGATATTTCCGTGAGCTACAACAAAACCTATGCAGTAACAAGTCCTCCTTGCTACATGATACCTCCCTAACCTTCTCTCCTCTGAGCTTAGTCTTTTGGCATCTCTCTGATTCTCTCCTCTAGAACCAATTGAGCACGCCTTGCTCTAGGTTGTTGCAATCTTCTCACCTTCTTCTGCCGCTCCCTGTGCGACAATATAAAGACCACAAACTCTCCAATCTTCAAACCAAATTAAAAAAAAAAAAAAAACATATCATATCACCATAAATACTTATGCATGATCTTGTACTACCATTCACCTACACTTTGAATGGATTGTTCTCTATTTCTTTGCATTTGCAAATTCTGCTAAACTTTATCTCTATGTGCCTACTGTTTGTTAGATTTAAAATCTAATTTCCTCTTGCCTGCATGCATACCTTCAAAACATAACTTTGTTCTAAGTTTTCTCAAAGAATTCTTACACGCAGAGTTTCCATGTTCAACTTTGATACCAACAATGACGCAGCCTAAACCACATCTACCCACATTATGCATATAAAATGCATGTCATATACATGTCCCAGGAATTTTAAAATTCCATACTTAGTAAAACGTTCACAATTCAAGGTTTAATGCTCCCTCAATAAACTCTATCCAAAAACATTTGATTGAACTATCCAAAGTCTAAACTTTAATAAACCTTTGAGTTGAACCTTATAAAACCCTTCATAATCTTTGGTTAATTCTTATTACCCGCGCATATTAACCATACCCTTTTAACTCTGGTTTCAATTTAACCCAACATTAACCATAACATATTTATTCCACTCATTTCTATTATAACTCTTGTATAATAGAAATTTTTCATAACCCATACTTAAAACCTTACCTTTCTGCCATTCCACAAACCTTTGCACATATATTGATGCTCAACCTATGCTTCAAATCTATACCGTTGATTTCTTCCTTCAGATCCAATGGCTATGTAGGTTTTAACCCCATATAGAAATTACCTACATACGAATTCTAAATCACAGAAAAATAAACAATGCGAGAGCATAACACATAAAACACATATACACAGAGATTTCCCACTAGATCCCAAAACGAGGACTACTAGCTTGATTTTTCATTATGTTCCTTTCAATGTTACAATACATATTTATACATGCCGAAGCATCCAATACCATGGACCGAAAAACCATCGCGTCCAAAACCATGGACCGAAAAACCATAGGTAGGTTCGCCCAACCTAATATAGGGTCCAAAAAAAAATTTCCCAGGGCGCTACCCTAGACCCCGTAGAGGGGGGCTGCCCGCCCCCCTCAAACCCCCTCAGATAGGGGGGGCTGCCACCCCCCCTGTGACACCCCCGCTGCGTAATGAAGGGGGGGCTCCTCTCCCCCTCTAACCCCCGGGTTCACTACGTAGGTTAGTCGTGGAAAGAATATAACACAGCCCAATAGGCTATCACATCGTCCACTCAACAAATAGCTTGGACAATCTCCACCACCGATGTGAACCATCCAATCGAATGCCTATCATGCAATATCACACAGATACTTACATGACTGATATTAGGTTGAGAGCACACGAGAACAATGGCTTTTCTTTTCCCTCGTGTGCTACGTGTCACCCACTTAGGTTAATCACATAGAATTTAGAAATATTGTTTTCTACTTTGAGGTTGTGCGAGATACTGCTTACTGCTTATGAAGGCCACTCCATTATTCTGCACATTTTCTGCCCTTCTGTCAACATGTGCCTTAATCTGATCCCTTCACTTCTTGACATTTGTTTGTGCGATAAAATCTTTTTCGATCCTATTCTATCAATCCTATCTGTTCATCTGACTGATCCAATGGTTCTTGTACATGGTTACTTCATTTATTCGCCTTTTTGTAATTCCTCAGTTTTCTAGTTTATTCGTTTGACTCTCTATTCTTATGTGGTTCAGGTTTTCTCTAGAGTTTCTGGTCTTTGGTTGTTCTTCAGCGCAACTTCCTCCTGAACTTACTTATACATACTCTTAAGCGCTATCACATCTAAACTTCAACTTTGATCCTTCAATCGAATTCAAATGATCAGACCACTATCCTTCATTCTTCACCTCTGGGATTTGCTTTAATTCCACCTACATATATATACTATGCAGAATTACTCTAATTCACACACAACCTGTAATTCCATTAATCAACACACCACACAACTTAGGAATTGAATTCTCTGTTTTTATAAACAATTATTTACATAATGAATCTCTCTCTCTGGCCTGATTTTCTAATCAGTGGCCTTTTTCTTTTCCTTCTCATAGGCTTACAATCAATATTCTCTATTTCCTATCTAACTAACTAAGTAGCTAGTAACTCTCTCTATGCCCTTTTGGCTTACATTTATACAAAAGGTTTTGTAACCCATTTCAGTTCATATCCTTAATGTTTTGAACTAAATCGTGAATATCCTCTAAGCCCACTTTTGACTCAAATAATCCCTAAGGATCCTCTCTAGTTCCACAAATCATGAAACCAATTCCTAATCTAAGATTTACAATCAATTTTCAAATCTCTCAATCCCTATGGAATCTTAACTAGCCTAAATCTCTCATGTTCTCCAACAATCAAGAACATTTACAATATGCCTCAAAATATCTAATTAATTCCTATTCTAAATATCTCTTATTAAAATCACTCAAAAACCTTAATAATTACATTAATTTAATACTAAGGAAACCAACTTCCTTAAAACACAAGACCCCCTATATCTACTAAAATACAATGATATTTCTGAGCCGGATGCTCCTGCATCAGAACTTTAACCTAGAAAATGGAGGACTACAACTTATGGCAGTTTAAGGATGACCGCCAACTCTGGAATGCTTAATTCAATTCTTGGAACTCTTCCAAAAAAGGAAAGAAGATGAAGTCTTTTACTAGAGTAAGTGTCCCAAATTATTTGAAGAGGGAGAAGCTCGACCTGAAAAGCGGGGTCTCAACCCCACATAGATGGTTTAAGAATGATCACCAACCAAAGTCATGCTCAAGGGCATCTCTGTCTTTGGCTACAACTCTGAATCTAGTATGACAGGTTGTGGCTTAAACTTGCTTGATGTGGTCTTGAAGCTTGTACATGACCATAACTTCCCCCCCATCAGAAACAAGGTGAGATGATGGAGAAAACTCAACTGCAAGATTGCTCAATACTCTAGAGCAAGTTTTGACATATGACTGAAATATCTTCTTGGTTATTGAAGCCCATTTCCAAGAAGCAATCCATCCAAGGTGAATCTTTATTGTTGTAGGAGGTTTGTTTTTGAAGCATCTATTTGAAGAATGAGTGGTTTTACAACATTGCTCACATGGATGAAGATCAAAACGCTAATCTTTCATATGGCGAACTCGGTCACAATGTTGGCATTTAATAACTTGTTGTGGCTATTGTGGAAGAGGAGTAAGATCTAGAACAACTGAAGATGAACTACCATAAACAAATCCAATACTCTAAAACTAGATGGGCTTTGAGTAATTTGGAATATGAAAGGACACATCCTTGTCATATCCAAGACCAGATCTGTTCTTGTTATGGACAAGCTCTTCCCAAGGTATGATGAAGGGCTTGGGAAGTATATTCTAAATATATTCTTCTGCATGCAACTCTTCTCTTGAGATGGGTACTGCATCTGAATCAATATTAATCTCATTGATATGATTACTTTCTAATAGTTTATGGGAGTCTATCTCCATTTTCTGATCAGAAACAGATTCAGAATGACAACTCTTCTACTTTAATTAGGTAAGGTAAGTTTTGAGGAAGGGCGGAAAGGTAAGTTTTTAAGTATGGGTTATGAAATATTTCTATTTACAAGAGTTTTAATAGAAATGAGGAGAATAAATGTGTTATGGTTAATGTTGGGTTAAACTAAAACCATAGTTAAAAGGGTATGGTTAATGTGCGTGGGTAATAAGAATTAACCAAATATTATGAAGGGTTGTATAAGGTTCCGCTCAAAGGTTTATTAAAATTTAGACTTTGGATAGTTCAATCAAACGTTTCCACATAAAGTTTATTGAAGGAGCATTAAACCTTGAATTGTGAAGGTTTTACTAAGTATGGAATTGTAAAATTCCCGGGACATGTATATGACATGCATTTTATATGCATAATGTGGGTAGATGTAGTTTAGGCTGCGTCAAGGTCTCTCTCTCTCCAAAGAATTAGGGACACTTCCTCTAACTGAAGATATTATATTCTTTCCATATTTGGAAGAGTTTAGGGAACTACACTATGCGTTCTGGTGTTGGTGGTCATCCTTAAACCACCGCCTTATACCAACATTTCAAAGAACACATTCAATCTAGTGTTACCATGCATACTTTTGCACATGTTGTATTACATATCTCTTCTTGGACTCATACATACTCCTTCGGATTAAGGGGGGAATGTTGGACATTTAATCCTCTAAGGTTTGGTGTGGAAGTTGAATTGTCAAAGGGAGTCCAAGTGACCACTTGGAATATGAAACCAAGGGTCACTAGATTTGTAGAAATATGTATCATTATGAATTATAATGCATTCAAGCTTGTTCCTTCATATCTTCGCCATTGTTGTGTTCCAAAAAATTTAAAATTCAAATATGGCAAGCGCATTGCATGGGTCTTGGTAAAGGTCAATTTTACAAGAGGTTTTCCTGAAGAAATTGATTAACAATGGGATACTATAATAGATACCCAACCCATATACTTTTGGGGTATTCCTTTTCAATGTCTCCTTTTTCATAGGACAGGGCATGTTATGGCTCAATACCCTTGGCATTTTTTGAATCAGACGATGCGTGCTACAGTACAATATTGGAAGTACTTTCATCCGATGTCATCCTCTAAAGAGGAAGCAACAACAATTCTAAGTAATCCTATAATTCATAAGTCCCCTTGCAATGGTTTTGTATCCAGCACTAAACATCCTATTTCCTCATCATACCCATCCTTGGCACATAGTTTTAATGAGGCTCTGGATTCCTGTAGGTCTAGTATTAAGAGTTTAATTATATAGCCTGAATCGACATCACACCCTTTGATCGTCCTGATGATCGTCCTCCTCCATCTTTGGAGCTCAATACTTTGGGTGATTCCTATTGTTATGAATAGGCACATCAACTATAGGATGTTACTCTCCCCCCTAGGATGATGATCCTTCTCGCTTAGATTCATCCCTTGGGAATTTGATTGAGAGTGACATAGAATCTATTATGCACGACCATGATATGGACTTAGTTCTAATTACTATTCATTAGGATTGGGATATTTATTAATCTCCTATCACTAGCCCTAATTCCGCTAAGAATATTACTACTTGCAAGAAATTTGTGAGGGGTAAATGTCGTCGACATTCTAAATATTCGAAAGCTAGATCTCTAAAATTTGGGGGTTATGATGAGTTATGTGAGGTTAGCATCGTTGAGTAAATATCTAAATAGTCCCTTAGAGCGCATGATCCCATTTCCTTGGTTTAATAACAAATTTCCTCTCTCTTAATATTTGCAAGCTAGGGGACGCCTGCAAAAAAACGTCCCTATGTCATCTTATTCTGTTTGTTGGGTCTAATATTATTTTCATACAAGAGATGATGGTTTCCATGGACTGTGCTAGGAAATACTTTCAATCCATATTCCCTGGGTGGTGTCTGGCGGTGATTGAACCTTGTGGCATGTAGGGTGGCCTCGTTGCTATGTGGGATCCTTCTTGGTTTATTTTAAGAGCATATAAATTTTTTGGATGTATTTTATTATCTTTCTATATGCACAACTTTAAATCTCACATCAATTTTCTCAACATTTATGCCCCATATCGATAGAGGAAGGATTTTTTACTCATAATGGATTCAGGTGGGATTCTAAAAGTTAGTTCTCTAATTATGGCAGGTGAATATAATTTGACTAAGTCTGGGGAGGATATATGGGGGTCAAAGGGTCACTTAGATTCTTTGGGTTCCTTGTTTTAAGAGATATTTTATGACAATAATTTAGTTTAGGGCGGTTGGGGACTATATTGGCAAGAGATTGGATAGATTCTTGATGCATGAAAATATTATGGAATCCTTTGGTATTGTCAGACCTTTGATCTCACATGAAATGTCATTAGACCATTTGCCCATTATTCTGCAATGGAGGGTGGAATCACCATGGGCAAGATTCCATTCAAGTAGAATAGGACATGGCTCAATGACCCAGGTATTTGTGACTTAGTTCAGGATTCATGGAAGTCTCTTGGGTCTATACAAATTTGATCAACCATATACCTGATTATGAAAAAGTTGTGGGTTCTCAAGAAAATTGTTATTTCATGGGAAAAATAGGAAAACCTTCGTATGAAATAGGATCTAGTGGACATTGATAAGGAAATGTTCTATATTCACAATACCTTCAATCATGATTGTCGAGAATATGAGTTGATTGACTTATTGAAAGGGTTGGAACTCAGAAAAAGGAATATCTTAAAGATTCAGGAAGATAATCAATGATTAAATAGTAGAGCCATCTGGATTTCTAGTGGTGATCAGAATACTAAGTTCTTTCATAAATTTTCTTCTCATAGATGCTCCATTAATACTATATGGAATATCGATACATAGGATGGGGTTTGTCTTTTCAATTTGAAGGAAATACAAATGTAATAAATTAATTATTTTCAGAAGATCTATATGGAGAGGGTTGATGTGGATATAGAAAAACAACTACATTTCCTTGGCTTATATCCTACTTTGTTCATAGAATCAAATAATCAGGAAATTGATAGGCCCGTCACTTTAGAGGATATTTTTTATGTCCTAAAATATTTCTCTAAAGATGGTGCCCTAGCCCTGATGGCTGGATAGTTAAAAAATTTCTACATTTCTTGTATATAATGGGATCAGACCTTTTGAATATGCTGGAGGAATCCACAAGGTGCTATACTGTGGATGGAGCAATCAACTCTACTTCCATTGCACTTATTCCAAAGACTAAATATCCAAATATTTTTTGTGGATTTTCATCTTATTTCTCTTTGTAATATGACATATAAGTTGGTTTCCAAGGTTATTGCTACCGAGATTAAGGAGAAGTTGTTTATGTACATTTCCGAGGAACAATTTGGCTTTATGCAGAACCATCAAATAAAAAAAGCTATTTCCATTTCTCAGGAATTCTTACATTCTATTAGAGCCCATAAAAAGGATGCCTTGATATTAAAATTGGATCTCCATGAGGCCTATGATTCATCGCTTTTGGGCGCCCTCCTCTCCTATTAGTCGAGCAAGAAATGATCTCTCTTGTTAGTCGAGCAATAATGGGATCTCTTGATACATCCCAGGAGAGGGTAAGGAGATTGGAACACGGGAGGAGCTCACCCCCCCTTCTGATCCATCTGATATGGAGAGGAAACAAAATCGGGCTTTGGCCTCCTTGTTGGCCGGGCTCTCTCGATGGCTCTATTCAAGATAAGCCTTAAATAAAATTTGTTTAATTGGATAATGGCCTATGTTTCTTCTGTTAATTATGTTGTGCTTATCAATGGATCATTCACATCTTTTTTTCACCCTAATCTAGGGCTCCATAAGGGGTGTGCTTTGTCTCCTTTGTTATTTATACTGGTGATGGATGTTCTTAGTCGCATGATTAGGGTGGCACAGAATAATGGTCTATTTTAAGGCATACATGTATGTCAAGGATCTGATGTCTCTCATATACTATTTGTAGATGATGTATTTATATTTGGATAGGTTTCAATCCCTTAGTGTCGAATCTTATTTCACATTATTTCTAGTTATTGTCAAGCCTAAGGGATTATTACGAATAACCACAAATTAGCCTTGATTAAGTGCTTTGTGGATGATGAAGTTGTATCAATCATAGCTAATATATTTAATATGCATACCTGTGCACTCAAAGATGGTTTCACGTACTTAGGTTATCGGTTGAATCTTGTAACTACCACAATAGAGACTGGATGTGGATTGTGGACAAGGTCTGGGACAAAATCTCTCACTGGATTAATAAATGGCTCTCTATGGGTGGAAGGTATGCACTAGTACAATTTTTCTTCAAAATATCTATGTTTATTGTATGCATTTATTTATGTTACCATGTGGTATTATTGATAAAATTTCTTCTATTATTACTAAGTTTTTATGGGAGGGTACACGTGGAAATAAAAACTTCGACCTAATGTGGCTAGATGATATAACATGCGATAAAATATTTGGGGGTTGGGGAATTAAAGACATCAAATATCTTGGTTGGAATCTTCATATTAAAAGATTTTGATGCGTAATCATAGAAAAGAGTTTATGGAAAAAAATTATTAATAAGAAATATATGAAGAGTGTCA
This sequence comes from Pinus taeda, assembly GCA_000404065.3. NCBI lineage: Eukaryota > Viridiplantae > Streptophyta > Pinopsida > Pinales > Pinaceae > Pinus > Pinus taeda. The sequence goes on from APFE031309593.1 coordinate 102,900, forward strand.
TGATCATCGATTGGTTTCGGGTTGTGCATGCTATTATATCTCATTGCTCATACCTCTGGAATATTTTTCTCAAAATTAGTTCATGTTTGTTCAAGAACCTGAAATGGACATTTGCATTTGGTGCATGTATTCTCATTGGCATCCCAGAATGAATATGTCTAATCTACCTGTGTCTATTCTTAATACTTTACATGCACTTGGGTATTTTTTCTTATCACAAGTTATTGAGGATTTATCAAATAGTTTCTTTGGACCCACTTGGAAATTTGTTGAGGGCATTGAGCTTCAAGGCTTTAGGGGGGATGTCTAGGAGAAATATACTTTAGAGATTAGGTTGGTGGGCTTATCACAAAAAAATGGTGAAGATCATCCTTGTTGGAATGGTAATCTTAAAAATGACAATTTGATTGTATATGATATACAATCTTACCTATATTTGGAACTACATCTGGAGTGCAATAACAGTTGGTATGTTAATGTTTGGCATCTCAATATTCCTTCAAAGCTCATATTATTTGGATGGATCTCTTGGAAGAATAGAATATTAATAATTAATAATATTATAAAATGTGGCTTTCTTGGTCCAAATTAAATTATTTTTTGCAGGTTTGCAACTAAATCTATTGTCCACATGCTTTTACAATGTCAGGTCGCCATGGAAATCTAGCATGAAGTTGTTTAAAACTTCAGACTTTCATACCCTGGTGATTTCAATTCCATCAAAGAATGTTTTAGATGGTGCAATACCCTAGTGGTTTCAATTCCATCGAAGAATGTTTTAGATGGTGGATGAAAATATCTCGGTCCTACAAATCCCTTCCTTGGTTTGTCAAATGGGGAATATGGAATGCACAGAACGAAATGATTTTTTATGAAATAATTCTTGAATTTGTGAGGATTGTGGTTCAGATTTGTGCCAAATTTAGTGAATATTTTTGAAATCCATTTCTTACTAAGTTTTTTGGCTTGATGGGGCTTCGCCCAGGTTTGGAGTTAATTAGCCAAACAAATCCCTACACTACTAGCCCTTTCGGCAACAACCCACGGAGCATGGACTGAGATCTCACCCGAAGCAGTATGGGGGGATGCTGGAACCAAGTTTCCACAGCCTTGAGATGTTTGAGGGGTTGGTTTAGTCCAACTGTGAATGGCTTCACAAAGGTCATTTTCAGCATTGTCCTAACCTGCAAGGCCTTTGCGATCTGTTATAGTTTCCTTCGTGCAACTGTAACCAGGGGCTGAGGTGCTTTGCACTGCTAAGGAAATGATCTGCACTATTTCCCCAAGTTACACCACATATCTTACTTATCTTCTTATAACTGTTAGTTGACTTTGCGTAAATAGATAATTTATCTTATATTCACTTAATCAACACAATCATATAAGTTCGTGCACCATATAAGCAGTGAAATTGCAATTTATACCCAATACATTCAATGCAAAAAATAGGAAAAAGATACACAAAAATGATATGAAACTTCTTTATTACTTCTCCAAAGGTTACAGACTCGATTTTCCCTGTGCACTCAGCTGCAGGGGTCCGCGCACTCAGTTGTAGAGCCTTCTCCTTCTGTACGATCCAAAGAATTGACTCTACACTTAAACCTTCTGCTATGCTTCTATTCCATCACCATTCCTTCGATGATTTACAACTTAGAGCCTTGCACTATTTATACACAATCCCATGGTCTGTGGACCATGGGTAGATCTCTAAAGCCAACATTACATTACAAAAATGAGGGCGGACAACCCTATGACTCATTTACAAGCTCGCACTTTGTGCCCACAAAACGCGGAGTCTTTACATCCGATTTAGTCAAAATCTGGGTTTTAAATCCCAAACTTCCCTTGGGGGATCCCATGCCTAACAGGCCCCCAACACAAACATCGCGGCTCACCCTCAAGTCACTCTATTAGTATAAAGATCTTCACGTGGAGACCTCCTAACTCTGCCAGGACCACAACAAGGTCAGCAGCGCACTGAGTGGTTGCCCGATGTACCTCCTACAGCTAGTTAGATGGCTGGGCCACCTGTGTATGGCTTCAACTGACTACCATTTACTTTCCCTCGGAAGAGTTCTCCATTCATTTTCACCAACTGCACCACGCCACCATCTGTGATTTCCTTAATAACATACGGTCACATCCAATGCATTTAGAGCTTCCCTAGGAATTTATCAAACTTGTTGTCATATAACAACACTGAATCATTTACCTTAAAAGTGCACAACTTGATATGTCAATCATGCCAGGCCTTTTCGCACTACTTTTGTACCTACTGATGGAATCCAGCCAAAAACGATTCTTATTCGAGTTCCTCCAACTGCGCGAGCCTCTCCTCTAGGGTGCGACGGTCTGTCATACCTGTGAGCACTTTTATACGGAGACTTGGCATGATATACTCCATCTCCATTATGAATTCCACTCGATAGACAAGCCTAAAAGGCATCTGTCCTGTCATTTTCTTACATGTTGTCATATAAGCCCATAAAACTATGGGCACGTGCAGGTCCCAATCACTTCGTTGCGTATTGCATACTTTTGTCACCACGGTCTCCAATAATTTTTTAAATGCTTCTACGATCCCGTTAGCCTCTGGGTGACACAATATGCTTTTCTGATGATACACCTTAAACTATTCCGTCAGTGCGCTAATCATTTCATTCAGTAAATGTGTACCGCAATCGCTCATCAAGATCTTCAGACAACCGAATCGTGTCAATACGTGGTCAAACAAAAAATTCACTGCCATCGCTTAATTTCAATATCGACTGAAGCAAGAGATCTACCTAGTTATGATGGGTTAAGTGAGGTAGATGCCTTTTTGGACAGATTTGAAAGGGAGGTTCTCGAAAAACAACATTTCCAGGCCTTAATTTGGGTACTGTGCACTACACCTGCAAGGTGGTGGGGTATGCACAAAGGAAGCTTTGAAGACTAGTGTGAATGTAGGAGGATGATGCACACATAGTTTGGGAAACCTAGAGTGCGATTAATAGATAAATACAATTGGTAGGTTGATACGCGCATACATCTGGCCAAGTGGACTGTATTTGGGTTGGTTAGGAGCCATGTAGCGAACCTGCGCTTGATGCTGGATACATGTCGAAGATACCAAATCACACTTAACCTCAAGAAGTGTATGTTACTCATTCCTTTTGGGAACTTGTTGGGACATGTGGTTTGTAAACAAGGGCTCTTGGTAGACCTCATGAAAATTGTGGTAATTCTGAATTTGGAAGCACCACACAGTGTGAAACAGTTGTTGGCTACCTTGGGACATACGGGGTACTACAGAATGTTTATGAAAAGTTACGCCCAAATCACCAAAAAAAACATTTGTTGGCTTGATGGGGCTTGACCCAGGTTCAGAGTTAATTAGCCAAACAAATCCCTACACTAATGGCCCTTTCAGCGACAACTCGCGTAACGCAGATTGAAGTCTCACCCGAAGCAGTATGGGGGGATGCTGAAACCAAGTTTTTGCACCCTTGAGATGTCTGAGGGGTCGATTTATTCCAACTAATAATGGCTTCACGCAGGCCACTTTGCGCACTGTCCTAACCTCCGAGACCTTTGTGATCTGTTATAATCGCCTTTGCACAGCCCTAACTAGGGGTTGAGGTGCTTCGCGCTGCTAAGGCATCGATCTACACTATTTCCCCAAGTTACGCCACATATCTTACTTATCTTCTTATAACTGTTAGTTAACTTCGCGTAAAAATATACTTTATATTATATTCACTTAATGAACATAATCACATAAGTTTGCACACCGTATAAGCAGTGAAATCGCAATTTATACCTAATACATTCAATGCACAAAATAGGAAAAAGATACACATAAATGATATGAAACTTCTTTATTACTTCTCCAAAGGTTACAAACTCAACTTGCCTTGCACATTGAGCTGCAAGGATCTACGCACTTAGCCGTGGACTACTAGGCCTCTACGTACTCAGCTACAAAGCCTTCTCTTACTCTACGACCCAAAGACTCGACTCTACACTTAGACCTTTTGCTATGCTTCTATTCCATCATCATTCCTCCGATGATTTACAACTTAGAGCCTCGCTCTATTTATACTATCCCATGGTTTGCAGACCATGGGTAGATCTCTAAAGCCAATATTACATTACAAAAATAGGGGTGAACAACCCTATGACTCATTTACAAGCTTGCGGCCCGTGCCCACAAAATGCAGAGTCTTTACATTGGATTTAGTCAAAATCTAGGCTTTAAGCCCCAAAACTTCCTTTGGGGGATCCCGCACCAAACAAACTCCAATAAGAAGTTTGATTTCCTTCCATAGATGACCTTTCCTACTGGTTTTTTTATGGGGCAGCACAAAATGATAGATGCGGATGTGGTGTTGTTCTGTTTTTGTATGTAGACCAACAAGTATGGTTTGGAGGTTTTGGATCCAACACCCATGCAGAGATTATAGCTTTTTGGGGTCTTTTGTTCTTTGTTAGAAGATGAGATTTAGATGAGATTAACATATTGGGTGATGCAAAAGTTGTCATTGATTCGTTGAATGGTAATGCCAATTTGGAACTTCTCAATTTGTTGCACTGGATGGATCATATCAATGGACTCTCCAGTGCCTTCTCATGTGTATCTAATTTTCACATCTTCAAATAATTCAATACTATTGCATATAACCTCTCCAAAAAAGGGATTTTTGCTTTGCTAAGAACTTTTTTTTCAAAGTTCTTATCAATGGTGTATGCATGGAAGAGGGGACACTAACACTGTTTTTTCAAAGTTCTTATCAATGGTGTATGCATGGAAGAGGGGACACTGAAACTCGATTAATGGTTGCATAGATATTTCTGTGTTTTTTTCCTCACTAGCTGTTGATCTTGATACATTTTTGCCTGCACATTATTAAAATTGGAAAATACCATTGACTAGTCATTATTTTGGAAGCTTATATTATATTAGAATTAGCTACCAATACATATGAACTTATATTTTTACGGCGTAAGGCATTCCCTCTAAAAAAGACATCCCTAAATCCCACCTTGTACCATTCTCCATCGTGAGATCTGTTGTTATACGATTAAAGCATTCTTAGCCATCGGATGATTTCATAACCATTTCTCTGACTTGATGGATGATCTACCCTCACGAACTGTCTTGCAGTTAATTAATGGGCAACATATATACTTGCTATAAAACTACCTCAACTATTTCTACCTTATGCTCGAGTTCTGCAAGCAGGGGTTTTGACTAGTTTCCAAACGTTATTATAGTTATTATGTTCGGAGCCATTATCTCTGTTATAATCGTTGTTCATGTAATAAAATTGGAAGTCCCTATGGTTGCTTACTGTTGGGAACCGAGATGCTGTGGAGTTCTGAATCAATGACCGATGATCCAAAATTCTCTTTGTAACATCCTCTTCTTTAATGGAAATCTTCTTTAGACCTAACTCTTTAGTAAAAGTTTCTAATTCGAGTGAATTGACAGAAATATCTTCAGGGTCTTGTGATTTCACCTTAATTTCTACTACATCGAAGTCTAATGGATTTTTCTTCTTCTTGGTGGGCTGCCGCTTACTGGATATTGCTTTTCCCAGAGATGAAACAATTACAGGATTCGATTCTTGATCTCGAGAAACTAAAACGATCTTTACAAACTCCTCCGAATTGGTGCTGATAACGCGATTGGGGAAATATTTACATCTTAGTTTGAGGAAGGGATCATCCTCGAATACTTTCTTTTCCTTTTTGCTTTATGCGCCTTTTTAACTTGGAATACAAAGATTCTGACAACACGGTTCTGTTGGCCTTTGTTCCCATGGCAGAGCCGAAGCAACTACAGCTACACTTGGTGCATGCAGCCGCTAGTACTGTATACTTAATGTGTATATGTTACTCAAAGAACCGAAAATGTACGTTTATGTAGATATCTCCCACATTATCTCAGATATGCTGACCAAGAATCTCAGATTTAGGAATTTGGTTTTATTTTGGTATTCGTTCCAATATTAATTCCATATATAGCTGTATTTACCCCACGGTCAATATACAATTTTGAATTCTAATGGATCTATATAATTTCTTATTTTTGCTTTATGTTTCTGTTTTCTGTATATATAATTTCACATTTCTGTGTTAGGTTTCTGTATTTATAATTTAGCATTTCTGCGTGAGGTTTCTATATATATATTTTTGCATTTTGCTTTGGGTTTTCTATATATAATTTAGCGTTTCTACTTTAGGTTTCCATATATTTTCGGTTTTTCTTCCACTTTCATTTGCTTTTTAGATTTTTATAGCAAAAATGATTAACATGAAGGTATACGCTCGCTTTCTCCGCTACAAATATGTTTCATCTATTTTTTACAATTCTGTGTTCGCTATTGGGGAGGATAAATAAGTATGAATGAATGCATTGGCTTTTTTCGTGTAAGCATATGTTAATGTATGTACTATAAATTATGTGCATGGCCTCTTCATGGAGTGTCTGCCTCTTTATAAGCTAAGAGTTAAATCTGCTTTTCAAAATTTACAACACTTGCACGCGCCATTATTGTGCATTCACCAAACATTTTTTGTGTAAGCATATGTTAATGTATGTACTATAAATTATGTGCATGGCCTCTTCATAGAGTGTCTGCCTCTTTATAAGCTAAGAGTTAAATCTGCTTTTCAAAATTTACAACACTTGCACGCGCCATTATTGTGCATTCACCAAACATTTGTGCATGTTTTTTCAATATTGCAATTTTTGCTAATACAACAATAGTTTAAAGAATGTTTTTTCAAATCATAAAACCACTTAAATGCTGTGAGCCAAATGGCTTTGGTATTTTAAATTCAAACTTCTAGACATGTGAATGAATTGAAGTATTAAAATGTAAATAAATAAATAAAATTAAAAAAAATATGAACTAATAATAATTTAATTCTAAATAACAAACAAAGAATTTGTTTTTACAGTGTAAATGACGGCCTAAATATTTTTGAATATTTTTATTGACTGCATTGCTACATAAATTATTGTCTTGAACATTTAATCCTACAGTATATAAATAAAATTAATTCAATGAAAATATAGTGTTACTTATTTTTATTATGGAAATTAATTTTAGCATTAATTATTTTCTTAATTGATTTGACTTTTAAATTATTTTCTATTTCAATTAAAATCTAGACTTTTATAGATAATTTATTATATAATTTAAATATATACTATATAATAATTCAATTTCATGTGATTATTAGATTAATATTTTAATTTTTTAATAGTAAAAAAGACGAATGAACTTTACTTGAGGTAATTTTTATTATCTGGAGTTTAGTTTGTGATTTATATCCTCGATATATTTGGTGACCTTATAACTTTTGTTTATATATTTAATTGAGAAACTTTTCTTCGATAATTAGTTGAATGTTACGATTTAATATAGAGTTTTGTGGATGTTTTTATGGAACTTTATAATTAAAAAAATAATTTTTATTTTTTTTTATATAATTTATATATTTAATTATATGGAAATATTAAATATATTTTTTTTGATATAAATAGTGGATAGATATCAAAGATTGAAGTATTTGTGAAAATGAATACTATTAATTAAATAGGAATTTATATATATATATATATATGCTAATACTCTTTATTATTATTTAATCATGGACATTTCACGAACAAAATATATAAATCAAAAGTTAACATTACAAATGAAACATAATAGATGCTCCTTAATTTAAGGTATGATCATTTATGACCATGACTGGTACTGAATTGGATAATGTATAGTATCCCAATAAGGAAGAGATGCTTCATAATATTAGTAAAAAACAAATATTTTTATTAATAAATTAATAAATTAACTCAAATAAAATATTTTAATAAAATGAGAAAAGTTGTGGTGATATATTAGATTAAAAAATAATAATAACCAAATATAATGTTCACTAATTAAAAAATAATGGAATAAAAATAGTTACATTGTTTCTTTCAGGGAACAACTCTCATCCCATGCTACTTGTGTCATTTTGAAATAAATGAAAAAGGAAATATTTAAATTATTGTATTTTCCTCTCCAAATCACTTAAACTTATCATCATTAATATATTTATATTAAGTGTTTCGAATCAACAAGCGTGGTTCATTATTAGGAGATCCAAACTAAACAAACACATTGAAAATATTTTTAAAGATATTGACTACAAATATAAGTAGATTGATGACAATTATGTATTAAACATTGAAAAAAATAAAAATCTCTATCATACCTTAAATTAGAGAGAAATATATATACATATTTGAAAAAAAGAAATATTTAAATTATTTTATGTTTTCTCTATATAAAATTGATATAGAATTATGTTATTTATAACTCATAGTAAAATTTTATCTATTTATTTTTTAATATGTTAAAGTCAATTGAATTACACATCATGTAATATCAATAATATTATTTTTACATGTCATTTGTCAATTCTATAACAATATAAAAAAGCACAATCGCTTAAACTTATCATCATTAATATGTTTATATTAAGGGTTTAAAAAGTATTTAATAACAATCATATTGGGAAGCAAAACAAACACATTGCAAATGTTTTTAAAAATATTGACTACCAATATAAGTAGAATGATTCATCTCATTCTTACTATGAACCATACATATCTTGATTATGACTAGTGAAGTCAATCTGGGTTAATATGCTTAGGATCATAAAATGCTCTTCATACAATTAACTCCCTTGTCTTAGCTAAGATGGATCCCCATTGAGCATGGTGTAAGCTCATAACTTTTCCAAGTATATATATTTTCTCATTTTGCTTTGGGTTTTCTATATATAATTTAGCATTGCTGCTTTAGGTTTCTGTATATTTTGGATTTTTCTTCCACTTTCATTTGCTTTTTAGATTTTTATGGCCAAAGTGATTAATATGAAGGTATTCTCTGGTACACATGTGTTTCATCTGTTTTTTACAGTTCTGTGTTCGCGATTGGGGAGGGGAGCATGTAAGCATATGTGAATGCATGTACTATAAATTCCACGCCTGCATCTTTTCCTCAAGTGTTTGCCTCTTTATAAGCTAAGAGGTAAATATGCTTTTCAAAATTTACAGCACGATGTCACAGTTGCGGGTGATTATTGTGCATTCACCAAACATTTGTGCACCTTTTTTCAATATTGCAATTTTTGCTAATACAACAATAGTTTAAAGAATGTTTTTTCAAATCATAAAACCACTAAAATGCTTGGCCCAAATGGCTTTGGTATTTTAAATTCAAACTTCTAGACATGTGAATGCATTTAAATATTGAAATGTAAATAAATAAATAAAAATTAAAAAATTGATGAAAAAATAATAAAAATTTAAATAAATAAATAAAAACAAAAACAAAGAATTATGTTTTTACAAAGTGTAAATATGTACGGCCTAAATATGTTTGAATATTTTTATTGACTAAATGCAAATAAAGTCATCCCTTATAAACATATATAAATTAAAAGTTAACATTACAAATGAGGTCTAAATATCTTTGAATGCCTCTAACTAACTACAAATAAAGTCATTGTCTATGAACATTTTCCCAACAAAGTATATAAATAAAAAATTAACATTACAAAAGAAAAATAATAGATGATTATATATTT
>APFE031309594.1:0-14603 GCA_000404065.3 Pinus taeda
TACGCTTTGTTGTTCTTGTTTTTCCAGATGGCGAGCTCTTTGTCTGATGTAGGCTTTTCTGGGTCACTGTCTCCTTCTCCGACACACACTCCTTTCCACAGCTCATTGAAAATGAGGGTGTGTTGTACCATCCGGGACCAGTCAGGATAGTTCTCCTTGCCAGTGAGAACTATTCCTATCATAGAGATGATTGAATGCATTCTGTAAAAGATTACTTCTGCTGAAAAAAACTTTTGCTGATAGACTAATACTTCTGATGGCAAAAAAAAATGCTCATATGAAAAAAAACTTTTGCTGCTATATAGTCAAATTTTCTGCTGCTATCCTTGGCATCTAAAAGTATGAGAAACTTCTGCTGTTATACCATTTAAATATATCTCTTTACAGTCAGACAGCATTTCAATCACCAGCTTTTCAATCACTATTTAAATATATCTCTTTATATGTCAGACAGCATTTCAATGTTAAACAATGTTTCAAATATATCTCAGCGTTTCAAATATATCTCAGCGTTTCAAATACATATCCGCTCATAACAGTGACATATCAAAACTGCGCTATCCATATATCAATCAGCCTTTAAAACAGTGACATATCAAAACTGCGCTATCCATATATGAATCAGCCTTTAAAACAGTGACATATCAAAACTGCGCTATCCATATATCAATCAGCGTTTAAAATATCAGCTTATGTCACCATGTGTGTTTCTTCAAACAGCAGTTAGAGACATTCTCAGATTTCAAAACAGCGTTTCTTTTTTTTTTAATACATATCCGCATATATCAAACAGCGTTTTTTTGTTTCAACATTAGTACATATGGATGCCTGTGGGCACACAACGTATTTCTGCTCTGTAACGCATTCAATTTAACATTCTAATGCAACATGGAACCTTTACAGCAGATCCTTGGGCAATCTGTTTGTTTTTAATAACCGGTTTTTCTGATTACAAAGTCAGCTGAAGCCTGAACAACTATGAAGCCTGAATGCAAAATGTGTAGCACTTTTACAGCTGTATGATGTCATAACACTATGTTTTCATTTGAACACTTGTTTATTTTTCAAACAAATGGAACATATGGACATTCTGTCCTTTAATACGCACTTATTTATCAATAAGGAGAAGCAGCAACGTATGGGCCGAGGTCGATTCATATGGGCCGAGGTCGATTCATATACACATCCGCTCAATACATATTTCAAACAGCCTTTTAATCAAACAGCCTTTTAATATCAAACAGCGTTTTAATATCCGCTCAATACAACAGTGTTACCTTCAGGCACGCATTTCTCTCTTTCAGTCGTTTGGTATGCAGCTTCAGGCAGCGTTACCTTCAGGGAGGTGTTTCTCTCTTTCAGTCGTTTGGTATGCAACTTCAGGCAGTGTTTCCTTCAGGTGTTGGACAGAGGAGCAGAAGGCAGGCAGTGGACAAAGGAGTTACAAAGCAAGGTTAAAAAAAGAACCTGGGACCTGTGCTCTGATACCATGTCAGGCCAGGAGTAACTCCAGAAAACTGATTCATTTATTCAATTAGCCAGCTATCTATTATATACATGAATGTGATCGTTCAGTTCATCTTCTTGATGACTGTTCACATTCAATTCCCCCAATCACTGAGGATTAGGTGTCAACAAAAATGAAAAAAGGCATAAAGAGTTTTTTTTTAGTTTTCTTTTATTTAGTTTTAGAATTAAATTTTAGTTGAGATTACTGTTTTGGTTTTAGGTTAGGTTAGACTATTTTTTTTATTTGATTTAGATTTAGAGTTTTATTTAGTTAGGATTTGAATTTTATAAGTTTTCATTTTTGTATGTAGATTAGGTGTTAGTTTTTATTCTGATCTTTAGTTTTAGCTCAATTTAGTTTCATAAAAATAAAAAATTTAAAACAAAATAAAAATAAATAAATAAATAAAATAAAAAAGAAAAATATTTAAAAATTTAAACAAAACAAAAAAATTGAAAAAAGACTAATTAAAAATTGGGAATTCCTTTTAAAGTCTTTTTTTTGTTGTGGTAAAGTTAAATGTGCTTAAATGTTTATATCTGGAGATTAACTATTTGAAACTGGTTAGCATTTAAATTTCGTGGTTGCTTAAAGTATTTGATCTTTTGAAGTTTAATTGCTAAAGCTATGTGCATCTATTGAACATCTTGTATCTAGTGAAATCAATCAATGCTTGGATTATATAATGCTCGTGACATGTTTGATATTTTGTAAATATATTCAAGCAATCATTAAATTTCTTCATAAGCAACAGCAGCTAATTAATTACTTGGTCTTCATTGACTCCATAAGGCACTGGTCTTAAGCATTTAAAGATCTAATCAAATTCTAACATCGATCAAGTGCTTGTTTCCCTCTGCTGCGTCTCCTAAGCCAGTTGCTTCCCAATTGGTCTTCCTTTTTCCCATAGGGTCTACCCCCCTTAGCCTACTTCAGGGAGACGGCTTAAACGGAGAGATCGGGGATCAGGGTGATAGTTCCCGCTCTGAGCATTGTCGCGCTACCTGGACAATCTGTGCGACAAGCATTCGATCAAGGAAAAGTGTGAAATAGAGTCCAACAGCAGAAGTGCGAAGTAGGTATCGTGAAGAAGGATTCTTCTGGGTATTGCGAAGGAGAGATTCTTCTGGGGCCAGCGAAGGAAGATTCTTCTGGGGTAGCGTAGGAAGGTTTCTTCTAGGGTCAAAGAAGGAAGATTTTCTTCTGGGTCAACAAGGGAAGGTTTCTTCTAGGGTATTTTGTTTTAGGTACAAAAGAAGGACTGAAGGCATCAAAGTGAAGATCGAAGAGAAGCAGTTAGAGACTAGGGTTTCTGATCTGGAGACTGAGATACTCTAGAGATGGCCGAGAAGAGCAATGTGGAGACTAGAGACCGAGATTCTCTAGGGAAAGCTGAGAAGAAGCAATGAAAAGAATAGAGACTGGGTTTTCTAAAAGAAGCCAAGGAGAACAGTTCGAGATCAAGAAGAAAGTCGAGAAAGGGAAGAAGCAGAGCATCAAGGTTAGTGACAAGGTTCTTGGGAGGATACTAGAGTCAAGGGTCTTTGCCATGGTCTTGGTACTCATCAATTGAAGATCTAGAAGAATAATTTTGATTGGGTTTTCCTCTCAAGAGGTGAGAGGTTTTGGCCCTGGCTGACAGCGTACATACTGTCACTTGTCTTTTATTGTGCATATTGGTAATTGGCTTGATGAAAAGAACACAATAATAACATAATGAAGAAAAGACTATAAGCTAAGAAGTAAAAGTATATCACAAGCAATTATCAAGCAGAGAAATCTTTTAACTATCCTTGCCCTACATTTTTCAACATGGGAGAGGTTAGATGGAGTGCAAAAAACCAAAAACCCAAAAAAAGTCCGATCTGGAGTCTGCTTTTCCGATCTTTTTCCATCGTGGATCGGCTCGGCCTAGTTATGACGGGCTCGGTCTAGCCGCCCAATCTGTTACCAAACTGGTCGGTTTGTTATCGGACAGGCCGAGTCGATGACCGGCTCAGCCGGTTTGGTAATGGACCGGCCTTTGGTCCGGTTTTAGTAGCCATCCTGGGCAAGGGTCTGACTCAATCAACCAAGCGGACTCTGTTTCAATTCGGCCAATTTTAAAAACATTGTTTCCAGGGTTGATTTTGGTCCTCTCAAAAGAGGAATATTGTCCAATCATCATCTTAAGTCAATGAGTTGTCGAAAGTGCAATTTGGCTCTAGTTGCACATTTTAACATTAACCCTCATATCATTTCCACCCCTAGACAAATAATTTAGAAGTGCTAAGGAACTTGTAAGGTGGTTGTTATATTCAAATCAGATTGTTGTCCCTGCCTTTTTATCAAATTTCACAGTTTGCTACACATGACAGCAAGTTGTTTCAACTCAACTCTCTAACCAGCAACCCAACTCGCAGAATAATCACATATTTGATCAAATTTTTTCTTGTGGACCAAAATCCATATGTTACACGATATATTTCTAATTATTTGATGCTACTAATATTCTTGTTTAGTTTTATGTTGTTATAGTCAAATATTTTACAGCTAGACAGCTCATAGAAGCAAACACCTCCACTCTATGTGACTCCATATAAGGCACTAATCTTAATTTGAAGTTACTTGGATTTATATTAAGGACTTCTTCCTTGGCCATTTTAGGGGTGGTGGGCCTAAATAGTGAGGGATTGGGACAGGGTGACAGTAGGTCCCTTCCCTGTGTTTGCCCATCCAACAAGTTGTCAAGACAATAGCAACAATGCTAATCAAATCGGTAATAGGGCCTACCAACAAGTTGGCCAAATTTTATCAAGACTGCCAATACCAAAGTCACATGGTTTGGAGCCATTATGCACATAGAAGGATTCACCCTATGAAGCATAGAAAGAGGAGTATGTAGAAGATGAGGACTTCAAGGGGTGTGTGTACAAGAACAAGCCAACTTAGACAATAAAATTGCATGCCACCTCCAAGATGGATTAATCTACAAGGTTGGGGAACTTTGTCTACCAAAGGAAGAAAGAGTACCATTAATAAGGAAGGCTTATACTTCCAAAGTTATTAGACATTTCATTGTCGGAAACAATGTAGCAACTTGCAAAGGTATGTTTATCAGCCCTAGATGCTAGAGGTGATAGCTAGATTTATCAAAAGACTGTATATTGTGTTGTACAAGCAAGCCTAACAACAAGAACAAGGCCTATACCGTCCACTTCTAGTCCCTACAAAGCCATGGGAAAGTTTGTCACGAACAAGAAAAAGGAATAACTACCTCAATGTGGTATTTAATAGGCTCATTAAGATGGGTATTCTAGTAGCTTACAAGAAGCAAATCAAAGGACAAGAAGCTGCAAACTAAGTCTTTGAAAGGCTCTGAGTGCAGTTTGTTATTCCAAAGTGCATCATCTCTAAAAAGTTGGCTACTAAATTGAAGAGATCCACTAGCTTCCACCTTCATATTGAGGGGCATATGGAATAAACAATTCTTGTTTATTACAAGATTAACAAAGCCTCATGTTAGTGTACTTATAAGCATTGACCAGTGAAGAGGTAAAGGTGCTTGTGGAATTTGACCATTCATTAACTTTTTTATTATTATTATTTTATTGTTATATTATTTATTATTATTATGGTTCTTGCATGTAGAAAATTTATGATCTGCACCCTTAACCCAATTTACAAGTTTGCATGTATTGTTTAGGCCCAACCCACATGTTTTGTCATGCTAATATAAATTTCAGTATGCATTAATTGTAAACATTCAAAGAGTACCTCTATTATCTTTCACTTTCCTCTCAGCTGAAAATTAATACATAGTTTTTGTACGCATTTACACATGTGAGACACTAGTTTTTGGTCAAGGTGACCCCGTAAAAACCTCACAGACTCTTGGGGAAAACCGGTCTTCAAAGAAGGATTTTATTGCTTGAGAAAATTAGTTTAAGTACATAAAATAATCAGTGCTTATCTCCCTTAGTAGCTGAAGCATTAAATGCAAATCTGGAAATTTGTGCCCACTGATTTTTTTCAGATTTCCACAAAATAGATGACAAAAAATTTCTGCACTTTATCACAGCACAGCTCCTTGAAATTTGTGCCCATAAATTAGCCTCGAAACTTGTGCCAATTCTGCTTCGATTTCAGTGCTCAAAGGTGACTGTTCTGCCTCGACTTTCATGCCAAACAGTTGCCAAAACATCTCCTTGAAATTCATGCCTCAAATTTTGGCCCTGAACTGAGCTCTTTCCCAGAAATTTATGCTCAGACCCTCCCTCAAAAATCGTGCCCAGCTCCTCAAATTTCGCACTGCTGTCCCTCGAAATTCATGCAGCCTTCCTCTTCGATTTTCATGCCTCTTTCTCCTTGAAAATCATGTTAAAAGTGCTGCTCCCCCCTAGAAATTTGAGCACTCCTCTTGCTGCAAATTCTCCTTGAAGTTTTCCTCTCCTCTTCTCCTCACACTCTCTCAAAGTGTGAAGTGAAGTATGAGCCTCCCTTTTCCTCGTGTGTCTTCTTAAAAAAGATTGAATCCCTAAACGTAGGATCCAATGGATGAAATTTAATCTCCAAATCTCAAGATGTGAGGTTGACATTAATTCTCTCAATTGACCCCCCCTCACACATTGGCCATATTACTTAAAGGACTCCTAGTACCTTTTTCAAGTTGTGTACCCTTTTTAATTTTTTTCATCAAGTGATTTTTCACCTCACTTTAATATTAGAAAAGTACACTATGTACTTTATACATAAAGTCACTTTATAAAGTACAAGTGACTTTAATATTAGAAAAAATACATGGTACAACACTTCTGAGTACATCTTCCACCCAAGACATTAATATAACTCATAAATGCCGCCAAGACAAAAGTAATTAATGTGTTCACTAGGCCAAAAGGGATAAATGCCTAGTAACACCTCTCTTTGGTACTATTTCCAACACTCGCTCTTATCGAGGAAGGTGTTGCTCACCACTCCCATCTTGTCTCTGAAGAAAACATACTTGCCTCTTGGCAAAGACATGGTGAAACTGTCTGCTACCTGCTCATCAATGGATATATACTCAAGCTTCATTGTTCCTTGCTAAACCCAGTCTCTAATGAAGTGGTATCTGATCTCTATATGCTTTGACCAATCGTGAAATACTAGATTCTCAGAGTTTAATACAACTCTGATTTTCACAGTAAATCTTAGTTGGTCTCAGCATCTAGCCAAATAATCCATGAAGCATCTTGCGAAGCCATAATGCCTCGCACCTTGCCTAACTAGCTACCATATACATTGCCTCTGCGCTGCTCAAAGCCACTGACTTTTGTTTCCTGTTGAACCATGATACAACTACCAAGCCCAATGAGAAACAACATCTAGAAGTACTCTTCCAGTCATTGACACTGCCAACTCAGTCTAAGTTTGTGAAACCAATCAATCTGACTCCATCACATCTGACATAGTCCAAACCATAGTCCTCAACACAAGTTTTGCAGCCACCCAGTGTACTCTCCTGGGCTCCATCATAAACTGACTCAAAGCGTTGACTACAAAACAAATATCCGGTCTAGTGTTGACCAGATACATCAATGAACGGATCAATTGATGATTCAAAGTGGGATCCACCACCTTGGAAGCAGTGTCATGGAGCTTCTTCCAGTTGGTGATCATAGTAGTAGCCATAGGCCTGCAACCATCCATACGGAATCTTCTCAAGATATCTACTGCATACCTTCCCTAGCCCACAAACATGTGCCCATCCTCCAACCAAACCTCCAACCCCAAAAAGTAATGCATCAGCCCCATATCAGTCATATCAAACTCTAAAGATCCCTCTTATAAAGTTGGATGAGACTGTCCTCCCCTGTAATAAACAAGTCATTCACATACAGTACCAGAATGAGTGGATCGTCACCTACCAAGATAAAGTATGGGTTTGGATCTGCATCACTCTTTTGGAAACCCATCCGCTGCAAGTAGGCATATATCCTCTTGTACCATGCCCTCGATGCTTGCTTCAGTGCATTCAAGGTTTTCTTAAGCCTACACACATGAGACTCCCTCCCATGCAACTCAAAGCCCTCAGGTTGGTCAATGTACACCTCCTCCTATATAACACCATTGAGAAAGACGGTCTTCACATCCATGTAGTGAATCCTCCATCCCATCTCGGTTGTTATAGATATCACTGCTCTAATGGAAGTATAATGAGCAACCACTGGGTCTCCTCATAGTCAACTCCCTCTACCTATGAGAACCCCCATGCTACAAACCAAGCTTTGAACTTCTCAAAGCTGCCAGCTACAGCATGTTTGACCTTGTAGAGCCATATCTCCATCATGGCATCCATCCAAATCTATTGTCTAGTGGCCTCCTCAAAACTAGTTGGCTCTAACTCCACAACATCTACCACAAAGCCACCCAACCTCTCTGGCGGTCTACTCTGCCTCACTGACCACTTGGGTCTCCCCACTGCCTTCTGAGCCTCCTTCAGGGTCTCTCGAAGCCATCTTGGCTTCCTCTTCCTTGCAGTAGTCTCCTGTGGTGGTATGGTTAAATCCTCAACTGGTGCCTCTTCTCCAGGTGAGGAAGCCTTTGAAATGACCAATGGAGATCCTTAACTCTGAGATATTGTGCCTGATGAACCTGCACCAGATGAGCCAGTACTAGGCGAATCTATGCCCTGCGAACCTATCACTCGTAAAGAAAGTGAACCTCCTAATCTCGATGCACTTGAAACCTGTGGTGTGGCCCCCTGTTGAGGAGCCTGCTTCTCTACCTAATCAACCTCCCAAGACCTCCTCAAAGCCCTCTCCTCCTCAAATGTCACATCCCCCGTCAGAAATATCTACCTTTGTGCAAGAAGATATATTCGGTAGGCTCTGTTGGTCTCATTGTATCCCACTAGGATACCCCTCTGTAGAGGGTTCCAACTTCGTCCTCTTCTCCTCAGAGATGTATGAATATGTAAGGAACCCAAATATCCTGATGTGCCCAACTTTCGACTTCTTGTCGGTATATACCTACTCAGGAGTCTTGCTCCCTGAGACTCTATGTGGGCTCTTGTTCTGCAAATAAACAACAATGTTACACGCCTCAGCCCATAAGAAGAAAGGTAAACTCTGATCATGCAACATGGCTCTAGCTACACCCACAATGATCTTGTTCTTCCTCTCTGCCACCCCATTTTGCTGAGGGTTATAAGGCACAATGAGCTCCCTCTTGATGCCAACACTCCCACAAAAATCATTCATCTCCGCAGAAGTGTACTCATCCCCATTGTCTGATCTCAACAGCCTGATCTGCCTCCCTCTATGGTTCTCCACAAGAGCCTTAAACTCTTGGAATCACTAGAAGACCTCATCTTTGGTCTTCGAGAAGTAAATCTAGGTTCTCCTAGAGTGGTCATCAAAGAATGTCATATAGTACTCATATCCACTCAATGAAACATGGGAGTAGGACCACATACGTCAAATTGAATCAAATCAAGGATACCTGCAACTTTATTGCCATTGCTGTGGAAAGGTGTCTTGGTGTACATTCCCAAAGCACACCACCTACGCACATCATGATTCTCTAAGTTTAAGTCAAGCAACCCTATAACCATCTCCCTCAACATCCTGAAAGCTCCATGGTGCAAGTGGACCATCCTCCTGTGCCACAACTCACATAACTCTAAAAGGATGAAATAAATGTTTGTATAGTCTCCCACTGCAAGCTCCAATCACATGAGCAAACTCAATACGGATCCCTTGGGATGTATCAACACTTGTCCCTTTCGGAACAGTGCCTCATGCCCCCTGTCCTCCAAGCTAGACACTGATATCAAACTCTTCAACCCTGGAACATAAAGAACATCAGTCACCTTCAAATGAGGTTGTCGCCAAGCACAACCTCCAAGTCAATGTCATCCTCCAAAAGGCTCGTGAAGTGCTCTCTAACTCTAGGCATATGGCAAGATGCTCCACTGTCTATGAATAATGCACGGAAAGATGTGACATGAGAGGCTAAACTTATCACCAAAGCGCACATTAAATCAAACATCTGCGCAAAATCATCCACATCTGCTAACGCTGCAACTCCATGTTTCTTCTTACCCTTCTTGTTGGGACACTGAACATCTTCTTAAGAGCCTCCCACATCTCAAATGTCGTTTCCTTCTCGACTATATGTGGTACCACATGATCCTTGAACCTGTCAAGGATAATGCACTTGGCCCTCGCCATCGCTTCCTCATACCTGTCATTATCACTCGGGTCGACTAAGACAGATATTACCTTCAAGGCGAAGCTCTTGACTCAATTCTTGTCAAGCACTAATAAGATTTTGGCCTTCTAGACTGCAAAGTTCGATGCTCTGTCCAGTCTATCCTGGTCTCTTACCCCGTGTAGTGCCATGATGCTCCTCTACTTCCCTTCTGGAAGTTCTCTGTTCAACTCCTCTAAGTCTCTACTTCATGTTTGGAAGTTCTCTTCTAGACTCCCTCTAAGTCCTAATTTCCCTCCCGGAAATCCTTTCGTCGCTTATCGAGATGCCCCCTACTATGATCGTCTTTGTGCAACTGCACTGTTGATCCAGGTTTCTCAGCTAGAAACCTTCAGTAACAACTCCTCTGGCCCTGCTCTGTCAGGTACTGTTCTGACTACAGTACCTCACCAGCTCCACTCTGCAATATTCCTGTAGCCTTCTAGACCCCAGCAACTGCCTCTTTGTGAACTGTGTCAGCCCCTCTCTACCTCACGTTGGCTCTGTGTCACCCCAGATAGATCTACATCAGCCCTGGGATGCCCTGCATCAGCCCTCTGGCCCTCTGCGTCAGCAACTCTGGCCTTTCTGGGGCTTTGTGCAGCTCCTGGCTTCCTCTGTGTGGCCTTGGCTGGCTCTGTGTCACACTCCTTGCCTTCTGCGTTGCTAGAAACAACTTTTGTCACCTCGGGACAGTTGTTTTCTGTTGTTATTGCTCCGCTCAACTGATGCCTTTTAGTCCTCCTGTGATCTAAAATCACCCTCTAATACCATGTTGAAATTTCTAAGTTTACTTAGTTAGAAACCCTCCATGCACTTTATCTGATTTATTCCTTCCTACTTGTTATTTTCCTTAATAAGTTATTTACAATGTAAATACTGAAAATAAACACTAGTGCATGCTCAACATATTACAGATTAGCAACTAAAAGAATCAAGAACAAACACACCACATGACACCATTATTTTTGGACTAATGTCCACTGAAAAACCCAATGTGGGAAAATTGTTGCAGCTATCTGAGGGTTTTCTTATTAAGCAATATCATAGTACAATCTGGGTGTCGAAACTGGCCTACCCGATAGAGAATTTCCTTAGCAATAATACCTCTCGGTTTCTGACAAATCCACTGGCTGAAACCCCGGATAATCCTTCTGGCAGCTACTCAGCACCAATTTGCCCCAAAAACCCCAGTGTCTGCCCAATCTAGACTGCGTCAACCTCTCCTAGCCCAGCGCTAGCCCTGCGTCAGCCCCAGGAAGCCCTGCGTCAGCTCTTTGAACCCGTACATCAGCAACGCTAGCCTCTTTGGTGCTCTGTGCAGCACTTTTGTGGCCCTATGTGAGCACTGGCTGCTCCTATGTCTCTCTCTCTCTGGCTGCTCTGCTACTATCCCGGCACTATCTCTACCTCTCTGTCTCTCTGTACTCAATGCCCCTCAGCTGCTTTTCTGATCACCGATTCTATCTCTCTTAGCAAACCCCGCTCTAGAGAATAGAATGACTGATCACTCTGGGGTGTTCTCCAAGTGACCCTCAAGCCTCCTCTTATACTTTTCCTGTTGACATCTCAACAGATGAGATTGTCCCTAATCAATGGCTAAGATTTGATTTGGCTTGATCCATGTTTTTTGGACCATTCTAACACAGATTCATATTAATACACATTAATATTTTATTTTCCCTATGTTTAGACTTGGGGACTCCATTAAAAATATTAATTATTTTAATATCTCTTGATCTGTTTAGAATCTACCCAAACCCTTTCTAGGAATTGGAGATCTCATGTGCCCCAACCTCTCCACCAAATTTCATGGCTAGAGCACATTCTATGCTACCCCAAATCAACAAAATCATCCTTGATGGCATCTAGAAGGATCCTCTTTGTCTTCACATTCTTCTTCTTGAACTCCACCAACTGAGTTGGATCAATGGGTGCTTGCGCAGCTGCTTCAACAACATTCAACACTTCCACCTCCTCCAGTAAAAGCATAATCCTCTCCTTCCATGGGCCAAAGTTTTAATCAATGAATGAATTGAATTGATGAGCAAAATGAAGCTCAATAATAATACAGAGATATTTACAGTAATAGAAACATCAAGTTTCTATTAGGAAATAGAAACAACCAGTTTCATCTAAGAAACTGCTAAAAAGATAAAAATAGCAACAGCTAATAAGAATGAGCATTAAACACTAAATAGTATTATTCTAATACTCTCCCTTAATGCTCAATCTACTTACAACACCAATAGACCTTCTGAATTTTACAAACTTATCAGGACCAAGAGGCTTGGTGAAGATGTCTGCGGGCTGCTCCGTTGTGGGAACATATCGCAACTGAACGGATACGTCTTCAACAAGCTGGCGAATGTAGTGGCAATGGGTTTCTACATGCTTTGTTCATTCATGAAAGACTGGATTCTTGGCAAGTTTGAGCACTACCTGATTATCACAAAACAAAGGAGTAGGACCTGTCTGGGAAACATGCATATCCGCAAGCATACGTCAAAGCCAAACTGCCTCACAGGATGCCTTAACTGCTCCACGATACTCTGCTTTTGTTGAGAAGAGAGCCACTGCCTGCTGCTTCTTACTAGTCCAGGTGACAGCACCAGATCCTAGACTAAACACATACCCAGTTGTACATTTACGGTCATCAACCGAACCGGCCCAGTCAGAATCTGTGTAACCACTGAGTATAGGATCGAAACTTCGAGTGTATAGGAGTCCATAATTAGTGGTGCCACGCACATATCGTAGCACACGCTTTGCTGTTATCCAATGATCATCCTTAGGAGTTGACATGAAGCGGGAAATGTAGCTCACTGCAAAACTGATGTCAGGTCTAGTGGCAGTAAGGTAGATGAGGCTGCCCACTAATTGCCTGAATAAAGTTTCATCCACAAGGGGGGAGGATGACTGAGCTGAAAGTTTGAGCCCTGGTTCCATAAGAGTTGTGGCCGGTTTGCAATCCTGCATTCTGAACCTGTCCACAAGATTTTCGGCATACTTGGACTGAGAGAGAAAGATGTTGTTCTCAGTCTGCCAGACTTCAACCCCCAGACAGTAATGAAGAAGTCCCAAGTCTGTCATATCAAAGGTGCTGCATAAATCTTGTTTGATCCCATGGATCAAATGTGCAGAGCTGCCAGTAATGATAAGGTCATCCACATAGACAACCACAAACAAAATATCATCACCAGTATGCTTGATATACAGGTTTGCATCAGATGGGCTCCGCTGAAAGCCATGATCTGTCAGGTACTGATCAATTTTCATGTACCAAGCCTGAGGGGCTTGTTGCAATCCATAAAGTGCTTTAACTAATCTACACACTTTCTGTTCTTGACCGACAACCTTGAATCCTGGAGGCTGCGTCATGTAGACTTCTTCCTGTAAGTCACCATTTAGGAAAGCACTCTTTACATCCATCTGATGAACTTTCCAATTGAACTGCGTTGCTAGGGCAAGGGCAAGCCGTATGGTACTCATCTTGGCTGTAGGAGCAAAAGTCTCCTCATAGTCGATGCCTTCCTTCTGTAAGAACCCTTGAGCCACAAGGCGAGCTTTATACTTGTTTAGGGTTCCGTCAGCTTTGTATTTCACTTTATACACCCATTTGCAGCTGATGGGCTTTTTCCCTGCAGGAAGATCAGAAAGGGTGCACGTGTGATTCTTCTGAAGACTCTGGAATTCAGCGTCCATAGCCTGTTCCCACTCAGATGTACCCTTAGCCTCTAAATAGGTTTGAGGCTCAAAAATACTGTGTAGGT
The DNA here is from genome assembly GCA_000404065.3 of Pinus taeda. NCBI lineage: Eukaryota > Viridiplantae > Streptophyta > Pinopsida > Pinales > Pinaceae > Pinus > Pinus taeda. Next base: position 13,498 of record APFE031309594.1, read on the forward strand.
TAGCCATAAGAGCAAAATTTACTGTAGACTTTTGTTTGCTCTTATGTCTAGAAGTTCTACCTTCAAGGAGCTCAACATCTCGGAAATCACCAATGGTTTTAGGCTTTAGCCCACCATTTAGGCCGAAGAGTAGAGGAACCAATATCAGGAGGAGGTGGAGAAGGCTCAAGAATAATAGGGGCAGCAAGAGGAGGGTTATTTTCCGGAGGAAGCTCAGGTAGTGTATTATCAAACACTGATGCTGTATCATCCCTCCCATCAGGTGGACCTACCGGAAGAAGAACACTATGAGGATGATCCTCATAACACTGCTCAGAAGGAGAAGACTGAAAGAATCCTCTGTCTTCATCAAATACTACATCCCGACTGAAGCTAAGACGACCAGTGGCCTAAGTCACCGGATTCGTCCTAAACCCCCTACGAATCCCGAATCCGACACGATTTGGTCCGGATTCGTGTCCAAATCACAGCACACGTCGTGTCCATTTTGGACACGTCGTGTCCGAGGGCGTGTCGCGATTTTCAGGGGCGTGTCGCGATTTTAGGACACGTGTCCAGTTTCCAGGATTCGCTAAGCTCAGTGCAGGAAAGAAAAGTGCATGTTTGCTCATTAATATTTTCATTTGGCAAGTGATTTGTGCTGTTGCAGCAAGGAATAGAGCATTTTGGCAGCTTCATGATCAAGTCTAGGCCCTAGTATTGATATGCTATTCATGGTAATGTTAAATTCTTAAAGTAAAAGGATGAAAATGAAGATTACTTAAATTTTTAACATTACCATGAAATGACTCAGGATGTTTGAGAGTGGTTCCGACCTCATTGGATTTCATATGGAGAAAGTAGAATTTTAGATTTCATTCAAAATCCAGTAGACTTATCAGTTTTTCAGGATTTTAGGATTGGGGGATTGCAATGTTTCCATTGAATTTGTCATGTATTAGGGTATGGAACTCGTATTTAATCAAGAGCACCAAACCAAGAGCTTCTGAATATGTCGCTCCCGCTCCCGTTTTTGCTCCCTCTCCCCGCTTTCGCTCCCGCTCCCAAATAACACTGTTCCTAATGATATGGGTCTGGACACCACTGTTGAGTTGGCATTGGCCAAC
>APFE031309594.1:17880-45132 GCA_000404065.3 Pinus taeda
ATATGCTTAAAAATTTGATGTATGTTTGTAATAGCTAGAATATAGATGATTGTTGTACATACTAGTAACTACAATTGAATCATGGATGCCATATCTATCTTGATTTATGCAAAAATATGCATGTTTTCATGTCTTCTACAATTAATTTGGTATTTGGGATGTTTGTTTTGAGTATAAATGCAAAAAAATATAAAAATATATATATATATAGCAGACGCTTCCGCGGACGCTTCGCCTCCTAGATTTTTGGAAAATGACGCTTCCGCGCTTCCGCTTCGCTCCCGCTTCGTGCAACATTGGCCATGAGTATCACAGAAGTTGGAAAAAGCAGAAGAACAAAATTCCCCCCCGTTATCTATCCTAAGAGTCATGATATTACAGCCAGACTCTTTTTCAACTAAGGTTTTAAACTTCTGAAAGGTATTAAATGCATCAGATTTATATTTTGGAAAATACACCCACATCTTTCTACTAAAACCATCTACAATAAGCAAAAAATATTTGCAAGCAGTAATAGAAGATGTATTCATAGGACCACAAATATCAGCATGAATTAACTGGAGTACCTTAGATGCGCGCCAAGATTCTCCATCCTTGAATGAAGATCGATGTTGCTTGCCAGCTTGACAAGCGCCGCATACGCCCAACTGGTGAGTCTGAATATCAGGTAACCCTGACACAAGTCCCTCCCGAGAGAGCTAAGAGAGATACTGCAGGTTTAGATGCCCATATTGCTGATGCCACAGAGCGTTGATGGGAGAAACACGCGCTGATAGAGCTACTTCTGGAGAATCACCAGTGTCAAGAAGGCTGTATAGACCATGATCGTCTAGGCCAACAACAACTGTAAGACTAGTCTCCCTGTTGATAATGGAGCACTTGTGCGCACTGAACATTACATCAAGTTGAGGAGAGTTCCTCATAATCTGGCTGACAGAAAACAGATTAATTTCCATACCAGGAACATATTACACATTCAGGAAGATGAGTGTGCGCCCACCAGACTGGATCTGAACTGTACCTCTGCCAACCACTGTGTACTTTTCACCTCCGCCGAATACCACAGAATCACTGAAAGGTGAGAAGTCAATAAACTAGTCACGCCTGTGAGAGAAATGGCGTGATGCACCAGAGTCAATGTACCAGGCAAAAGACGGGACATGATCTGAAGCCCTTTTAGCCATAAAGGCGTAAAAGGTAGATTATGTCTGCTCGGAATGTTCTGCAACATTCGTTGTCTGATGGGGCCCTCTGTGTTTCTTTTGTTCAGAAGCAATCCTCTGTCGGCAATCTTTCCTTATGTGGCCAACTTGTGACAGTAATTGCACTGCACATTTTTCTTCCTAGCCGGATCAAAAAACTAAGAAGAACCTTTCTGCCGAAAGGATTGAGAGGACTGATATTTGGCAGCAAAAGCATTTTCTGAGGAGCTGATGCAGCACCACTACCAAACTGTTGTTTCCAACAATCCTGCTGCATGAGTTTGGTGCATAACTCCGGAAACTTCAAATCAACATTAGTGGAGGTAATGTTGAGTGTTTCTATGAAGTGCTCATAAGATTTTGGTAGACTTTTTAGAGTGATGACTACCATATCTTCTTCCTCCATGGTGCAACCAATGGCGTCGAGCTGATCTCGAATGTCTTTAATCTTGTTGAGATGTTCTTGTAAAGACATATGTTCGTCCATCATGATGGAGAACAACTGATTCTTGAGAAAGAAAGCTCTGCTCTTGTCAAATGTCTTGTGCAGTTCCTTCAACTGTTCCCAGATCTCGGCAACTATCTTGCCAGAAGGAATCTGCGGTAACTGATCATCAGTCACAAAGAGCTTGAGGAGCATAACGGCCTCTCGATTTCAATCATCAAACTTATCTTGATCGGTGCCCGCTGTACCAAGATGGAGCTCTTTGTTCAGAACGAGCTGGTCAAGACGCCTATATTCAAAAATGGTCAACATTCTCTGTTTCCAGATGTTATAGTTTGTGCCATTAAAGCGCTCACTGCCTTCCAACATCAGGTTGGTAAGAGAGGCCATTTGTACGTTTCCCAAGATACAGGAAAAAATCTGACAGGTGATTCTTTCACGCAGGATCGAACACCAAGAAGCACGATTTATGTAACTAATCATTGGTTTAGGCACTGTTTTAATTTGAAATACAGCAACAAATTGAGCCGCAGAATCAACGTGCAATCTAGTTCCTGACAGCGCTGTACTGGCCCCAGATTACCACGTCCAGTGCCCTTAAAAAAAAAATGATTTCCCTGTCCCTTTAGTTTCAAATCACTTTTCATTTGAATCAGACAGAAACTTGGTATAGCGACAACACTCGTATTTTTAAAAACATATGCAAATAAAATTTCAGTTACCCAGCACCCTTGCCACTGTATATAAAAAAAATCTGCTGGAAACATCGGTTCACACGAAATCGATGAAAAGTCCCTGGTGTTGCTGCTGGTGGGGATTGCAATTCAGCATGGCCACTTCCATGTTTCGAACCTCAGACCTCGTCTCCCTACAGTCTCGAGTCTTCACTGTATTCCTTGCCGCTACTATTCTTCGCACTTGCCTCTTTGAGATCGTGTACTGGGCCTTTTTTAATAGTGCTTCCCCACGTCTCTCATCAAACTGATTGAAAGATTCGTATTTTCCATATGCAATTGTGAAATAACATTTTTATTACCTGAGTTGTCCGCGCAGGCAGCTCCAGGATTTACTACAAAGGCGGCACTGTGGCAGTCTGATATATATATAGCGGTGACAGTCTGATATATATATAGCCGGCCCCGCCGTCCCGTGCCACAAAAAAAACAACGTCAGCGTTCACGCTGAAATTCCAACAAGCACGCGTTTTTCCGGAATGTTGCACCTGCGATTCAGTTGTCATCGTTCTGGAAATGCTTACTGTGCCGTCGTTGTGTTTGGCCAAAGCACTGCTGCAGAAAGTGCCACATGTGGATGACACGAACCAATATGCTCGCAAACACAAACACAGGAACGAAGGCTCCCCCACTACCCCGTCGACGTCACGGTTCGAATCACCAGGAATGCCAAAATATTGACCGGTCTTTATGTTTTCTAAAGCGTATACAACCTCTTTGAAATACGGTCCCGAGGGTTTTGAAAAAACCCGACTTTAAACTTGAATCCACGCGATGGTGACGGAAGGGGCTTCTAACCAATAAAGAAAAAAAATCTCCCAAAGGCGGCGAGTCGTTGTTTTGTGGTGCAATACAGTGGGATTTGATCAGCTGGAGGATCAACTCAGATTGGGTCCGGTGCCAAAAAAAACGCGCTCCAAAGTATATTCCAGCGATCAAGAAACCCTCGGAGTAGTCAAAACCCGCAAGCGCAAAATAAACAACGATGTCCAAAGAAGAACGTGATGCCCAAAAAAATTTCAGATTCCAAGAGAGCAATTTCGAAATGAAGTACAAAATTTTTCAATCAATGAAAAATTATTTCGAAAAAATACCCGAGCTCTGATACCATAATCAATGAATGAATTGAATTGATGAGCAAAATGAAGCTCAATAATAATAAAGAGATATTTACAGTAATAGAAACATCAAGTTTCTATTAGGAAATAGAAACAACCAGTTTCATCTAAGAAACTGCTAAAAAGATAAAAATAGCAACAGTTAATAAGAATGAGCATTAAACACTAAATAGTACTATTCTAATAAGTTTTCAGCCCCCATCAATTTGTCCTCTACTCTCAACCTAGTAGCCATGACCCGACTACCGACAAAATGAAGCAAATCTGGAAGCTAGAACATTCTCCCGCTAAACTGTTGAAGTCCTTAGGTTTCTAGCAAAGTTTCAAAGGTATGGTTCACTGTTTGAAGACTATAGTAGCTTGCTGCCTTCTTTATCAGCTGACTGAAAATGAAGATTTAAGCCTCAACTTGGATCGACTTAGCTCTGATACCATGTACAAAATTTATGATCTACACCCTTAACCGAGTTTACAAGTTTGCATGTGTTGTTTAGGCCCAACCCACATGTTTTGTCATGCTGATATAAATTTTAGTATACATTAATTATAAACATTCAAAGAGTACTTTTACCATTTTTCACTTTCCTATAAGCTGAAAATTAACACATAATTTTTGCAAGCATTTACACATGTGAGACACTAGTTTTTGGTCAAAGTGACCCTGGAAAAACCCCACAACCTCTTGGGGAAAACCGGTCTTCGAAAGAGGATTTTATTGCATGAGAAAATTAGTCTAAGTACATAAGTAATCACAGTACTTATCTACCTTAGTAGTTGAAACATTAAATGCAAATTTGGAAATTTGTGCCCACCGATTTTCTCCAAATTTCCACAAAATACATGCCCAGAAATATCTGCACTTTATCACAGCCTAGCACCTTGAAATTTGTGCCCATAAATTATCCTTGAAATTTCAAATTTGTGCCAAATCTGCCTCGATTTCAGCACTAAAGGTTGACTATTCTGCTGCAATTTTTGTACTAGACAATCGTTGAAAATCTCCTCAAAAATTCGAGTTGACTATGGGTGATTGTCGCAAAATTCGAGCCTCGAATTTCAGTCCTAAACTGAGCTCCTTCTTCCTCGAAATTCATGCTCAAACCCTCCTCAAAAACTGTGCCCAGCACTTAGAATTTTGTGTTGTTGTCCCTTGAAATTTGTGCAGCCTTTCTCGATTTTTGTGCCTCTTTGAAAATCATGCTGAAAGTGCTGCTCCCTCCTAGAAATTCGAGCCCTCCTCTTGCTGCAAATTATCCTTGAAGTTTTCCTTTCCTCTTCTCCTCATGCTCTCTCAAAGTGTGAACTCACTAAGCCTTTCTTTTCCTCTTTTGTCTTCCTAGAAAAAATTGTCCCTAAACCTACGATCCAATGGAAGAGATTTAATCTCCAAATATAAAGATGTGAGGTTGAAATTAACTCTCTCAATTGACCCCCCTCACACATTGGCCCCATTACATAAAAGTCTCCTAGTGCCTTTTTCAAGTTGTGTTCATTTTTCTGTTTTTCTCATATAGTGATTTTTCACCCCACTTTAATATTAGAAAAGTACACTACGTACTTTACACATAAAGTCACTTTATAAAGTACAAGTGACTTTAATATTAAAAAAAGTACATAGTACAACACTTCTAAGTTCTAAGTACCTTTTCCACCATGACATTAATATAACTCATAAATGCCACCAAGACAAGAGTAATTAATGTGTTCACTAGGCTAAAAGGGATAAATGCCTAGTAACACCTCTCCTTGGTACTATTTCCAACATTACATTGCCACCCACATAAAGAATGTTTTGTCCTCAAAGCATTGTAATTGACCATATTTTCTTGTCGGTAGAATCTCTACCTAGTTGTAAAGGTTTGGCTTGGTTCTAGATTTGAATTTTGGCAAGGTTTCTTTGTAATGTGTGCATCATATTCTCGAGTCTTTCAACCTAGTTGTTAACTTGTACCCTTGATGCTCATTGATAACATAATTTATGTTGTCATTCACTGCCAAATGTCCTTTCAGTTGTCCAAAGTGAAAAAGAGCAATGAAGTTTAAAGCCATCTTCCAAGCCATAGAAACTCTCAAAACTAAATTAGACCCTCTCTATTGGATAGTGCTCTGGAAAAAGCTTTCCAACGGTATGTGAAAGTCCAAAAATGGACTCATGGATCAGAAGTTAGAGCAAATTGAAGCTACCTTTGAAAGCCAGAAAACAAAGAGAAAAGGACCAAGGGTAAGGCTCATCGCAAATCGCAATCTAAGTTCGCTGAAGCAATAGCAAGGGAAGACAGTGAAATCTGTGATCAACGATCACCGATATCACAAATCATAAATCGGAGTTTTATCGGCGATCAGAGGTCCTGTATCGGCGAGCTCACACATCGAAGGTCATAGTCATGTCGCAAATCGCAATTGGAGTTTTGACAAAGCAACAGCAAGAAAGGGCACAGCGAATTTGCGATCAGCAATTGCTAATATCGGCAATCGGTGATCGGAGGTCCATGGCCCATAGTCTATCGATGATCGGAGGTCTTGGCAGCGACTAACGAGTAGGCAATCGGAGGTTCGGGGTGAATCGACATATCGGCGATCACAAGTACCAGAGGATACAACCAAATACGGTGTCATGAAACCACCGAAGGTCGATAACATTAAAAATTGTTGAGATTCGGGCCTCTAGTGTTAAAGTGTCAGAGAGGGTCGATTGCGATTAACAAAGGAAATTAGTTGCAAAATCAGAGAAGGACAGCCCTTTTCTCTCTCCTCCAATAAGTCACGTGGCGGAATACTATTGGTCCCAATAAACCCACGTGGCAATTGACATCATCATGATGTGCTAGTACGAAGGACACGTGGCATGCAGATTTAACGTTTTTAGGGGCCAAAATAGGGTGACACGTGTCACCACTCACAAGGTGACACGCGGCAACGTATGACGTCATCTCACAAATCGGCGATCACAGCTCATTGCATATCGTAATCGCAAGAGTTAAGAGGGTGCAACTAGAGGCATGGATTAGAAAACTCCCGATTCTCGATCTTCAATATAAGGTTAAGCACCAGGTCATTGCCCCTGGACATATGAGGAGGAATGCAAAAAGGGGATAAACCATAAAGGGCCTAAAGATCCCGGAACTCGCCTATTTTGTAATGTTTTTAAGTGCAAAGGACTAATAACGAAAACCCCTGATTCAGTGTTAAGGCAGTATCACTGGGCATATCATGGCTCCGATAGCATCATACAGGAAGTTAAAGGGATGGATGAGTCGACAACTATGTTTTGAATATGTTATGGCCGTTATGGGTGATCACTCCTACTTCCTGAAAGAAAAGCATTAAAGTTGTTAAGACCAAAGCGACAAGGAACCGGCCGAGAGAGCGTGAGGCATGATGTAGCAAAAACTCAATTGAATGAGAGGCCAGCAAAGAGAGCGACGTGGAGATATTTCTACAGGACCATCATTTCAGTTCACTTGTTAAATTTGTTTTGTTGTTTTTGATTGGTATTGTTATGTTGTTTTATTTCCAAGAAAGGTATCTTTCTATTGTCATAATTGGAGGCTACAGAGTCTACACACCAAGACATCTAGTCTACAGGTAGCTAGAAGCTCTAGCTTGAGATATTTTGTAATTTCCATGTTCTCGCTCTCCTTATGAAACACTTAGAAAAGGTTCTGAATTCTGAAGAATAACTACATGCTATTTCTGACACTGTATGACTTCAAGATTTGCATCTTTCAAAATATTAATGAAATGGTGGTGATTCCTACATTCAAGTACTACATTATGTTACCTCTCTGTTAAATACCATTATGTTCATGTTTCCTCTCTGATTTCATGTAATTGTAGCTGCCATAAATGTTTCATTCATACTTACAGATTCATTTGCGTTGACTTGTTAATGCACATGCCTCTATGTAGCTTTGAGATTATATTTTTAAATTGCACTCCATGAATCATCGCATTCAATTCTCCTTCATCCATTATGCCTACCTGTAACTCAGATAAGTGTAGAACTCTTGACGCTCCAAGCTCTATGTGATAAATGTAGAATTCTTGAGGTTTCAAGCTCTACATGATGAGTTATTCTATCTCCTCCTCTTTCATTGCTCTGCTAAAGTTGATTAAACTATAGGTCCTCGAACTACTCGGCCTCCACCAGTTCATACATATATTTCTATGAATTGTATGTGTGAAAGAGTACTATGTCCTTGGATGAATGAACCGACCCATTTTGTTTATTGTATATATTTACATATGTATATAAAATGTATATGATGTCTCTGGTTTCTTGAAAATCATATGAGACACATCAAATCTATATGTTACCAGGCACTGGTCTTGTAAGCAATCCAAGATTGTCTCTGAAAGCGACAACACTTTCCTTGGTGTGCTACTATCGGTTGCTCTATGTTTTTTGCCCCTTTTTCATTAGTTGCATTTCACTTTTTTTGGGAGTAGAAGGTTCAACCCCATATAATTTATAATTTTATTCCTTCCAGTTAAATTCTTTCAAGGTTTAAGGTATAAGGGCCCGATTGCATCAACCATTCAACACCTAGCAATATATCCATCTCATCAAGTGGTAGACTGTAGAATCCTATTTGTAGTTCCAATTCTTGTATTTAAATAAAGATGTTATGACATCTTACTACTCTCTAACCTTCTATCCAATAACAATTGTAATTGGATTGTAATTGTGACATCCTTAGTGGGGTCTATTACTGCTCAAACTAGCAGGGGGCCTAAAAGGGACTCCTAAAGGGACAACTGCCAGGTCAAGGGCAAGGATAGAGACTTAGCTCACTGTCACCTCAGCTAAGACTTCGTACTGTTTACAAACTTCCACTGATGGGAGGAGGCTTGGTATATAGAAAGTCACTTGTGAAGGATGAACTAACAAATGGATGTGAAGTGACCTTAATGATCCTTTTCCTAGAAGGATGTTAAGAATGGAGCTTGTTTGCTCTTCAAGCAAGGTACAAAGCTTTCTAGGAGGAGGTGAGAATTTAAGGGCTAGATTTAAGGAATATGCTTTGAAAAGGAGTTTCCTAATCCCTACAATCCTTATTGAATTTGGTTTCCCAAGTGATTCTTAAAGAATTGACTTTTCAAAGGTATGGGACCACACGGGACCAAGTGCACCCAGGTTAGGTTAAGGGGAGAGAGTTTAGAAACCGATGATGATCTTAACCTAAACAAGGAAGGGGAAAGGATCAACTCAAGAATTTCCACTTAAACGTGTCAAATTGATCCTATGAGGTACTAGCCTAGGGAACACCAGGGCAAAGTTTGATCTCAGAGCTAGGGCTTATTTCACAATCCCATTGTCGAAATTTCTTCAAATTTGGAGGAGACCCTAAGGACACACGAGCGCAGTAGAGGCTAGGAGATCGAACTTTTTCTATGGCTACTTTGTCGAGAAAGTGATGCCCTAGGTGGCCCAGTGTGGCTAGACCTAGAAAAGAAGGAAAAAAAGGTATATAAAAAGGTTTAGGGAGATCACCTTATAGTGGACCAGTGGCTAATTCCTTTTGGGGATATGGAGTCAAGAAAAATTATGAACAAGGATCTCGTTTCTAGCTCAAGGAGGCTCTAAGGGCAACTTCTTCCAATGTTAGGGCAGAAAAAAGAAAGTGACCTTAAAGCATTTATACTTCACTTGTAGATGACGATGGCTTATCAAGATAACTTCAATTTCTAGGGCAATTTGTTCAACAAACAGGCCCATACATAGAGATATGCTATATAGAAAAATAATTCCACAATGAAGTAGTAAATGCATGCAACAATTAGCCCTAAAATAGCGGAAGTCCCATGATCAATGTATGTGACAAAGTAAAAGAAAATAGCATCAAAGTTGTACTTACATGTAAGAAAATATATCCAACCATCAATACATTTGCCAATAAAGAAGCTCCAAGATAAGAAAATCCTATCCAAACATCAAAATTCATCCTCGCTCCAATTTGTCCTCCAAGAAACAAATGCAAAATTCTCAAGAGAGAGAGAATGATCCAATCCAATTGATGATACAAATGAATTCATGTTTCTCCTATTTATACACTCGTTAGGAGTTCGAATTACCTAATTTGAGCCTACATTAGCCCATCAACTAAAATAATGTGCAAATAATTATTATTGGTGACAAGCCCACCAAACTAGCTCATAAATAAAATAATAAAACTCCCAAGAGGTCGAATGATCGATAATGCATGTCGTCGAGCTCTCTAAGAGGCCTGATGAAGTCCATAATTTCCAAAATGATGAGTTGGACTTCCAAAAGTAATGGACAAGAGGTTGGCCCCTTGTTCTACACATAATAAACCTATGGTGCTCCCAATGGTTGTGAGGGCACACAAGTGACCTCATGGGTCTCCAAGGAAGTCGAAGATGCCTATAGACCATCTGTAATGGCTCAAATGATGGTGTAAGTGATGCCACATCAACATACAAGTCCTGGGTCGATTGCCCAGTGCATCGTATATCTATGGGGCTAGCTGGGCAAAGGTGAACCAAGTGCATCTTGATTCTTCCTCGTCCAATAGGTGAATCTCGAGCAATCTCTGAACATCTCTGGGGATCCATGGAGTATTTTCCACTATTGTGGAGGCCCATGGCTCTCAACTCACACCCTACATGTGCCAATGTAGCCCTCTGTCGGGTTAAGACCCGATATAGGGAGACCAAACACAAGATGGAGACCACCTGCAATCCTGCATAAGATCCAATGCATCCCCTAGCCTTCCATTACAACAAGTCATCAAGTAAATCGAGTAAAAGAGCTTACAAACCATGGACCACAAGTGGGGACTTCATAATGGCATGCCCTTCCATAATGGGCTTTAGCATGTGCTAGTGTCTCCAAACTCCAAATGGGGCTAACCAAGTATCCTATTAAGTGGTTTCTACTTCTGAAGGGGATAATATGTCCAAGGTACATCCTTTTAAAAGTGGTGGCATGTGGTAGAGCGATGAATGGAGTATGGAATGAAAAGAGGCATCTTTGAGCCACATGCTGAGGTAAAAGGATAGCTAGTAAAGGGGAAGCCCACACTTGGGTATATAATGTATAGAAGGGAGAAATCGTGGTACGTGAGGTGCCCCGACATTGATTTTTCCACCCTTCTTTATATGTCTTTTGCCTTTTTATGATTTTTCTTTAATTAACTGCTCAGGGCTTAAGGGGTAAGAGCATGATGTATGAGATATAACAGTGGATACCCCCTCTTAAGGTAGGGTAGTTCATTGCCCAACAAGGGTTGGGACAATCATGGGTTCCTATATTATGAAGGAGGCTCGTAAAGCCTGTAGGAACCAAGGTGATGGCCATGATGATAGGGTAGAGCTTATGTATTGATTTTTGCCCACATGCTAAAGGTGTTTGTCCCGACCATCTTTTGCATTTTGTGGTACATTTCCTATTGAATGTGCCCAATTATGCTTTTATTTCTCTTTTTAGCTGCACCAACCTCCAGGGCATCATTTCTAACCTGACCCAAGGTGTGGGCAAGGGGAAGGAGAGAGTTAACCCTATGTGGACCTAGTGGAGGAATGTGGACCCAAGTGGGAGAAATAATGGATGGGGTTATAATGAGTGGAAAGGAGGCAATATATGTGGATGAGGGAGCGGAACCACGTAACCAAAATCAGGGTTTCCCATGAAATACCACCCCTAAAGCCAAATGGTCAGTAAAAGAGATCCCACGAGACTAGAATCCAAGGTTAATGTCCAAAAGGGATCTAGGGGGCAAGAACACAGACCTAGCCCATTCTTTCCGCTAAATCCCCCCATTGATCCATGCCTAGAAGTTTCCATGATAAGCAAACTATAATACTCAATTACCAAATGAAAAGGCATATTTTTAGATTCGAGAGGCCCACCTTCAAACATATGATCATGGCAGATGGGTGAGGGACCACATGGCTAGCTCAAGTAACGAAGAAATGGCACACCGAGCTAGTTGGTGGCTGTAAGGGGTTGTTGGTTACCCGCGGAGCACCATCTTGGAGAAAAAATTTCTCCTAGGGATATCACCCACAAAATGGTGGGTAACAAGGTCGACGAAAGAGTTTAGTTTCTTAGTAAAATTGATGTCTATACAATTATGAAACTAGTCGAATCTACAAGTATCATTACATTTCTGTCTTCTTGGATTCCTTTAAGTTTCAATATCTTAGGTTGTCCTCATAGTTGCAAAGGAAACTATAGGCTTGTAATTATCAACCTTCCTAACATGAGGTGGAATATCTTTTATGGTTGGTTCTAGTGTTTGTTTGTTTCAAGAATTAGTTTCTTTTTTATAAATGTTGTATTCATTTTTATTCTATTGAGTGCAACAGATTGATGTTAATTATACTTCTAGCATTGCTTTGTCATCAATTGTAAGTATTTCAATTTTAATTTTATTGCACGGACAATGGCTTGATTTCTTTCGTGATTTGCAAAAAGAAAATGTTGCCTTAGTCACATATTTTCATAAGTTAAGGGTTTTTACCATTAAGTCACTTCCTATTTCAGTGTTGATCAATCCCTTTTGTTACACCTTATCTTGCATAAGGTGCCACATTGTGAATTTCAGCACACTAGTGGAGTTTGTTGACGGTATCTTGGAGCTTTTGACGTAATTGGGGGAGAAACACCTTCATGAAGCTTTTTCTCTTCACATTTTTATGGAATTTTTACTCTTCTTTTCATTTGATCGTTTGACATGGATATCTTAGTAGAGGAGTTTCACTTCTCTTCTTGGTGGGTAGTTATGGTTGATAGTCATATCATGGTTTTGGTCCTACTTACACATCATTTTGCTTAATGGATCATCGTCTTGACATATCAATACTTGCTATTTTATGTATCTTATTCTTGAAGCATCCTAGTGACTCTTTCATGCATTATCTTCTTCTTCGAGCATCACAGTGATGATGTACAACGGTATTATATCGTTGATATGTCACTAGGAAGATCAGGGGTTCTACACAGTCCTCTTATGTTGAACGTGAGGTTGGAGCATACTTGATGTTTGATGGGGTACCTTTCTTAAGTCTCCTCCTATGGTGTTGATGTGGTGTAGTGATGCATGTTGTCTTGGTGAGATTCTCCTAGGTGACATAACATTGTGATTTTAGACGTGTTATAAACATAATAAACGCTTATTAATTAGTTACTGGCAAACATGTCTTATCAAAAAGACACGCCCAGTAATGGAAAGGCTCCCCTGCATAGGTACTTATAAAGGGTGCCCTGATTGTAATATTCAATCATTATCAATATATCAATACATGTATACAATTACAAGTATATTGTCTACACACAAACAAACAAGAATTGTTTGTTACATTAGTATCAGAGCCACCAATCCTATTTGTTGTTTGTACTAGCCGCCAATTCTATTCGCTACCTCAATTTTGTACAAGCATCATACAAACCCTAATCATACATTGTGCTATTCACTTCCAGTTCCAAATGACTGAACTATACCATCCCTAGTGCCACATGATGTTGTAGTGGTTGTCATTGGCCCCATCTTGTCCATCCACAACTGCATTGTCCCAACCACACTATTCTCCTATCTTTGTGCTTCATACATCCCGCACTGTTCTCTGATTACCAGCCTCATCTCCATGATACAACACAACATCGACGACTACACAGAGTCCCACTCCCCTGCATATATCTTTCAGTTTGATCAGTCGCACCAAAAAAAACAGCACGAACACGACCAAATAGGTCACTTTTCAAAAAAAAAAAAAAATTTAAATTATATATATAGAAAGTCACTTAATATAAAAATTTAAAAGAAAAATTACAATCACTTTATTATAAAACATTTATAAAGTCTCTTGATAACACAGTTTAGCAACCCTTGACAGACCATGGTATTTTGCTTCAAATTTGCAACATTGTCATGCTTCGGTCATACTTCAGTGATGTCTTACTTCAATTTGATTCAGTGGCACTTCTAAGCATGCTTCAATCACACTTTTGTAGTGTTATACTTTAGTGATGTGATAGCCCAAACATACTTCATTCATGTAGCAGCCTATCCTTGCTCTGGTTTTGTGACAATTTACTCATGCTTCAATCTTGTGGCTGCCTTTTTCATGCTTTAGTCTTCTAGAGGTACAACAAGCGGGACAAACTTCGATTTTGTGATAGTTCAGGTGTCTCGGCCTCCAATAGTAATCCACCGAATTATCTTATCCCTAACCGAACTTATATATCATTATCATCTGAATTTCCTTCCTCTGTAATCTAAACGAACTTGTTCCTTTTGCGTTCTATAATCCAAGTTGCTCTGAGGTAGATATTTGAATTGTTATGTGATGTTCATTTGGTTCGAGTTCATGTTTGTATATATAGTTGTTTTTGTGAGCTGACACAAGTAATTTTAATGAGCCGACATGCAAATAGTTGATTTTTGAAGCCGACTTCTAAAGGATTTTTTTGGAGGCCGACTATGCAAGGAGACTTGATGTAGGAGGTTTTTGACATTAAATTTGACTTTGACTTAAATAAAAATCCTAAAAGCCTACAATGGAGGTTTGACCTGTGACAATTGACCCAACATGAAACCCATGCTTTAACAAGTCAATTTAATTAATAATAAAATTTTGTTTGCTTTCCTTTGATAAATATATTTCATTTTGACTCAAGTACAATTATGAAGACCGAACCTAGTTACATTCTTCAACACTCCCTAGGAGAGAACATTTTATTGTTTTCTTCATGCATATATCTTGTGGGGTACACAATGGAGAAGTTTTTCATGTGGAACTTGGGCGCATTCTCCTATCTCAAATATATTTTATTGTATTTTTACATACATGCATCTTGGAAGGTACACTTTATGTGAACCTTGTAGCATCTTACTTGGTCAATATGGCTATTTTTGGTGATGCGCCCTTTCTATTTTGAGATGGTGGTTATGGAGCACTCCCTTAGGGGAGATTATTTTATTTTTCCTTCATCATGCATCATGGAGGACAAACCTTGGAGGAGTTTTCTAGGTGGAACTTGAGAGCATTCTTCTATGTCAGATATTTTATTGTATTTTTGCATGCATGCATCTTGGAGAGCGCACTTTATGTGGACCTTATAGCATCTTT
The DNA here is from genome assembly GCA_000404065.3 of Pinus taeda. Lineage (NCBI taxonomy): Eukaryota > Viridiplantae > Streptophyta > Pinopsida > Pinales > Pinaceae > Pinus > Pinus taeda. The sequence continues at coordinate 32,474 of APFE031309594.1, forward strand.
CTTGGTCAATATACCTATTTTAGATGTTGCACCCTCTATTGTTGATTTTTATTGCATTTTCTTTCACAATTTTGCAAGGGGTCAGCTCTCTTGGAGAGCCTATAGTCCACATCCATTTTGATAAGGTCAACCACTGATTAAGGATAGATCCAACTACTTTATTAATTTATTATTTCTTTGACTTTTCATGAAATTAGTTAAGAAATAATATACTTTGTTGTAAGAAAGAAGGGACTCCCTCTAGAAAAAAGAAAAAGATTTCTCTCCATTTCATTCTGTAATTGGAATATGAAAAATGTAGAGAGATTGAAAAGTGATTGGAGATTGCAGATTGGAGATGATAATGTATGGAGTTCCCTTACATATCATTCTCAAAGAATACTAAAGGAGTAAAGGAGTTAGGCATTAATCTCTCCATTTCATTCTGTAATTGGAATATGAAAAATGTAGAGACTGAAAAGTGATTGAAGATTGGAGATGATAATGTATGGAGTTCCCTTACATATCATTCTCAAAGAATACTAAAGGAGTTAGGCATTAATCTACTTTCTTGTATGTTCTTGTTATGCTCTACAATTTTTTGTTAATTATATGTAGTAAACCTCTTGCTATCATTTAAATTTGAAAGCTTATTAATGAATTTTTTTTCATTTATGAGTTAAACAATGTGAAGAGGTTCACCCTATTGCTTTTCTTACTGTTATAAATTTGTTTTACTTCTCTTCATCTCATAAACTAGTTACTCAAATGGTAATTTTGGTTTATCTCGGGGGTTGGGAGGAATGATTGTTATCCTCCCCCCCCAAATTCAATTCCAACAAGTGACATGATGAGCTTTGTTGTAATGGCTTCAAGCCTTGTTGTTGAGTTGAGCAGTCCCTCAAGGACCAAAACATGTATATTCCTCATATGGAATATAAAGATATTTCCCATGGTAAATTAATTGCTTAATTTAATAAAGAAAATAATAATAATAATAAAACATAGTTGCTGAAATGAAATTATAATTCAACTAGATATAACAGCACTTTCAAATTTCTTTAATGAGTAGCAACCATAGCACTCCAAGATTAAGTTTCCACATATTAATATCCATAAAATACCTAGGGATAAACTGCATCAAATTAATCCCTTTTTACCTCACGTATACACCTTAATCATGAATATATCAAATAGTTCCTTCATCCATTAGTTGGTGGAATGTGGTAAACCATCCCTTCCTACCATATGGCCTACCTCAAAGTAGTTGCTTGTAACGCACTAGTTCTTTCATTCATGCAATGTTTCATAATTCCATTAGCCCAAGAGGTTGATAGGCACTGGTCACATCATTATCATTTCCTTGTTCCCCTCATCTTCATTTCCTTCCTTTCCCATATCGCCTTTCCCCATTTCCATTTCCATTTCATTTGGTATACTACAACCTTTGTTTTGTTATTACTCTTCAAACTTCACCTTGAGCCTCCACTCCATAGTTCAACAATCCTACCATCAGAAATCCCAACTTGTGTTTGAGAAGAGCCAACCTGAAGTGTCGAGAAGAACTGCTAAGGTCACAATGGACAGCCTTCCTAAGTACACAAAGTTAACACCTCGGTGCTTGGGACTTTACATATTTTATAGGTGTTAGTTTTTGTTGTAACACCTTCTATATGCTCATTAACTATTCTAGACACCTTGTCCTTGTAGGATTTTAAAATGTACTCAATGGTGATATCATTCTCAAGTTCAAGAATTTTACTTCCTTCCCATCTGTTATTTTCAGATAACTTAGCGACTTGTCATCACATAGATGCCCCTCTTGCTGCAAAATCTACCAAACCTTGAAAAGGGAAACCCTACAAAGCATAAGCTAGACCAAGAAGAAACAATGGGGTAGTGGACCAACGTCACCACAGTCAAAGCTCCCTACACTTTACGGATTTTCACCAATGGGAGGAGTCCCAGTAGGAAAGAGATCACTTATAATAGGTATTCTAGGTGAAATGATCTCACTAGGAACTCTTCAAGAAAGACACAATTTGAGTTCAAGGCTTCACAAGGAAGTAATTCGCTTTCTACAAAAATACTTAGAAATAAAGGCATGAGACCTAGGGTTTAATAATTTAAACGAGTGTTGAAGCAACCCAAGATCAAGGCTAGAAGAAAAGGATTCTTACAAAGTATGCCAACAATGCCAAGGCCCATGAAACCTTCAAGGAAGTCCTTAGTTGAGGGATGAAAAACTAGGGTTTCCTTCTTAGGGAAAACACCTAGGGCAAGACAATTTATGGACAAAATTGGAGTGGATGCCCACCATATAGATAGGTTTGGTGGCAAACCCCATCCTCACGATGTTTATGCTCTCCAACCACCAAATACCTCTTCCCTAGAATTTCACACTAAGACCTAATTCTCTACCCTAGCGTCGAAAGGACTAAAATTAAGAGAAGAAGAAAATGGATAAAATTGGCATATGACCACTAACCAAATGGACCAGTCCCTTATTCTTTAGGAGTATGGAGTCCTCAATGCATTAGATCAACCAAAGAGCTTCTAGGGAGGCCGAAATTTTGATGCCCTAGCGAGCAAAATTCGAACAATTGCCTATGCAATGGAAGATGGATTTCTCATTGGAGAGCTACCAAAGAGTTCACTAGTAACGACATTCATTTACACATTTATGAGCAATGCATGCAACATCTAGATTGGTATTCAATAGATATCGAACCAATTATGGCATAATTACAATTTCTAAAATCAACAAAATTCCATACATTAGACATGTAAGAAAATAAATTTTCAACATCTAGATACACTTACAAGATAACATGAAAAGAATCCATTCCATTCATCCAAAGAATAGCTCCAAAGATAGACAAAACAACTCCAAATGTCAAAGTGCATTAAGATTACTCCAAATCATCCACAAGAGAAAAGTGTGAATTGCTCAAGAGGGCCAAAATTCCAAGTGATCAGATGATGAGAGATCAAATGAAACGATATCTAATACATGTGTGACTAACTAAGACATATTTTATCCTATGAGCCCCTCAAACAATAAAATCATGGGAAATCACTAATCAAGGTCACAAGCCGACCTTGTAGCTACTGTAAAAATAGGATAAATCTCCATCGACATGTTGACGTAATGTTGTTGTAGGCCCTTCTAGGGCATGCATTGAGCTACTCTAGTGCCATGATGAGTGTAGAGAGCTCATAAAATCAAGGTCTAGGGGTTGGCCCCTAGATTTCTCTACAAATCTGTTGAATTTTGTAACTATGGTCAGTCTTCATAATGTATATTTTAGCCCTTCATGTATTAATATTGATTAATGTAAAGCATGTTCTTCCTGCTAGAGTCAAAAAAAAAAAAATTAGTTTTGAGTCATGTCCTAATGGACTTATAAAAAGAGAAAAAATTTGAATCTTCGAAATTGAATTTTTGGCTCCAAAATTAGTCAAGTAAGCCCAAGCAAAAGAGACACCCATTCGACCCAGCGGATCTCTATATATAAATTGTTCAAGCTCCTCCTCAAAGTAGTGATTTGATCTCGCTCAAGCAAGAATCTTCTAGGCATCCTAGTGAAGGACAAGGACAAGGAGGAAAAAAAAGAAGGATGAATTCATCTCTGTCTCTCTCTATGCAACTCACACGTGTGAAGGATCTCTCTCTCTCTCCAGCTTGCATAAGTTTTTGGGCAATTGCAGTTACACGGCCGAAATTCCTTGGGCAATCGCAGGACCGAAATTCTGGGTTTTTGGACATTTTGCTATGAGGCCAAATTTTGGCCCAAGGTAGATCAAGAGGGCCAAATTGTTCGGGCAAATTGAAGGCTTGACTTGGAGGTTGTTGACCAAATTTGACCATAGATTTGTTGATTAGAAGTCTAGGTGTATCTCTTGTTGAAAAGAAGAATTCCTCTATTGAAAAGGTTGTTGGGTTTCATCCCCAAGTGGGTTTTCCCAGAGTAAATCTTGTGTTCTCTGTGTGCATTGTAATCTCTATTGTCCTACTATTTTTATATGGTTGAATTTCTTAAGAGAAATTGCTTAATGATATACTAGAAAAATTAAAAGAATATCAAAATCATTAGAAGTGATTATCAGATTTCAGAAATTATGCTTATATCTATTGCTTTGAAAAATCAACCTGGTTTCAGAGCTTTGGTGAAGGAAGGGACATTGAGATCACAATTGTTGAGACCATGGTGACTATTGATCTACATCCATGGCTTCCTCTATGAATCCAAAGAACAAGTTAGAAGGGACTTCAAATTTTAGAGCTTAGAAAACTAGGATTGATCTTATTCTTGCAAAGAACAAAGTTTTGGATATTGTGAAGGGCAAGATCGAAGAATCATCAAATGATTCAAGGAAGAAAATTTCAAAGAGGATGGCATTACTACCATGAGCCTTATTGTGGATTCCGTTAGAGATTATCTGATCCCCTATATCTCAAAGCTTGAAACTTCAAAGAAGATGTATGATGCCCTAACTAATCTATTTACAGTCAACAGCATTGGTTGAGTCATGAGTTTGAAGAATGAGCTTTGTGATGTAAAGATGACATTGTGGCCTCATTTTTTGTAAGAATCTCTCAACTAAGAGACCAACTTAGTTGAAGACGCGTTGAAATGAATTTGAGGTCCCTTCTATTTATAGGCTTTCCTGAGAGTTCACTTGGGGTTAAGACTGACCCAAGCAGTTACTCATGTGGTTAGGGCCGACCCATTCCATAATACATGTATGAATAAAATAATTCATAACTCAACTTTCGCTTGACCAAATTGGGTGATAGTTAAGTCAATTTTCGTCCTCTCGAAAGGAGGAATCCAATGCAATCATCATCTCAGTCATTTGAGTTGTCCAAGGTGGAATTTGACCACAGTTGCAAAAATTAACACTCCCTCTCAACTAGGGAGAATTCCACCTGCCAATATTTGTCCATCGAACAATATGTCATTCTAGAATCTTCGAGTGTCATCATGTATCATCACGGATCATCTTTGTCATGTAGTCATCGTGCCATGTCCATCTCAAGTGTCTCATCATCACAAATCATCATTGTACATCTCAATCTATCCTTTTCTTATTCTTGCTTATCTCTTGATTGTTCCAGCTCGAATGTTGAACATTCTCAGATCTAGAAGAAGAAGAATTTGATACCGGAGGGAAGCTCAAGGTACCACCTTCTATTCATCAGGTTGCGATTTGGAATCTTTGTCCGCAGGCTACTACCCGAATCATCATCAATCATCATCAGAGAACATATCTTCAGCGAGCACATCTCAACCTGGAATCACATCGGGGACCAATAGCTTCCACCCATACTGAGCAATAGGATAACCCATCTCACAGGGGAGTACATCCTCGACCTCGGATCACACAGGGGAGTACACCCTCAACCCTGGAATTTCATAGGGAAGCTTTAGCCTCAACCTAGAATCCTATTGTCTATTGATCTTCCCAACAATGACCCTAAATAGTCATGTGGTAGAACCCCTGCATCATAATTGCCTTGGGTTGTAAACCCCAAAGTACACTCTCAACGCGTTGGCCAGACAAGAAGCGGTACTCCCAACAAGCCCAGCTTATGGGTATGATGCCAACTAGGGTATACTCTGGAAAGACCAGACAAGGGATTAAAACCCTCAACCCTATGGGTAACAGATAGGGGTAACGCCCTATTGTCCAAAGTTCCCTCAACCCCATGAGCCCTCTATCTCGATTCCTCACCTTAAGAGATCAAACAGGGTAGAAAGAGTTGTCTCAGCGTCCTCAATTAGCACTACCCCTCATCCAAAGGGGCTACATCCATTAGTCCAAGTTGCTCTCTGAAAAACAAGAACTTTCTCTTTGGTAATGCCTTTGTGAAAATATCTGCAATTTGTTTGTCTCAATAGCAGTTGCTTCCTATTCATACAGAACATCAAATCAAATATCATGTCAGATCATATATAATCATATAAATCATAAAAGGATACCATAATCATCCTCCCTCTCAAGGAGGTGTCAACCACAAGCTTGAGCTTGTTTCAAACAACTGCACTGTCTCAAAATATGAGAGTATTTCGGTCCCAACTATATATATATATATATATATATAATATAACCATGTCATATACAGATCATGCTCAAACAACTCTCTAAGGAGCTTTTGTATCCTGCCTCACAGCTAGCCATGCTAGCAGCATCATAATCAACCTCGATCATGGACCTCTCATCCAAGATATCATGGCATATCTCATATTAAAGCAGCATCCAAATGTGCTTATCAACAATATCAGCAATACATCTATGCAGACACATACCATAGGAGAAATATCTCAAAAATAGAACACCTCATGCAGATATTTCAAAGGATGCTCGGTGGCAACTCTATGTGAATGAAGCAACTCAATCATGAATTTATTCAGGTTCTATGCACATCATATATATACAGATGTTCAAAAACGAAACAATGTTTCAACCGTCGAAAGCCATGCCAAGTTTAATAACATCTTGAACTTCAAACCAGAGTATCCAAGGATTTTCATTTTCATTATTCAAAAACATTTTCCAATAGCTTTACAGTATGGAATTTCTTTCCCAAATTCCATAAATTGATTTATCATGCCATGATACATCATTTTGGGCTTCATAAGCCATCTCCCTTTGATTTAGATCATCAGAGGCTCATCCCCTGTCACAAGTAGATCATCAAGATATAAAACCAAAATCATATTCAATATCAAAGCCATACCTTGGAACTCATCATCCTGACTTCATCAAGTAACTGTCAAATATAGACATATCGAATTGGGGAGCTTGCTTCATGCAATGCTCTAACCATAATGCCTTGCTAAGTCATCATAAGTAGCCTTACATAAATCAATGTTGTATCATCACGTCAGCAATATCATCTCATCAGAGTTTAGAAGTCAAATCACGACCATTATCAAAGTCATCATTATCACAGTATCAATATTTCAACCAGGAGATAGGTAGAGCTCATATCAAGTCTGAATTCAATTATTATCATATCAACAAGTTGTAATCATCCATGTGATATAAGTCTCACACTTCATCAAGTCATTCTCATAATCATAACACAAGTCTGTTATGAATATAATTCATAACAAGTAAATAAATAAAATAAATGTAAATATTAAATAATCAAATATTGATTAGGTTAAATAGTCATTAAGTTAAGTGAAAAGGCATGTCTAAAATACATGCCCCGTCACGAAAGGGCACCTGCTTAGGTATATATATGCAGGTCCTCATTGTAACAATCATCACTTATATATATATAATTAATATATATATATATATAATATATAGTATAATATATATATATATATTACAAATATGTTTGTGAGTTTTTACATTTAAGTCAACAAGCTATCAATTTTTATGCTTCAATGGTATCAGAGCCATGGTGCACAATATAATTATGTGGGTCTTTGAACGTTGTTCGCCGCACAATGTGCCATTACGTTCACATCCTAAATGCGTTGAGCAGTTTAGTAAAATTCAAGAAGCATTCCAGCATTTAGAAAAATCAATTGCAGAAGTTAAAGCATGTCGAAAGGAAATCGATAATAAGGAAGATCATAGCGACAATGAAGAAATGAAACTAGGTGAAGCAGGAAAAGAAGATTTTGATCAAAATGATGATAATGTTGAAGATGAAGGTGTTGCTGAAAATAATCAAGATGATGATCCAAATGGAAATGATAGAGATGACATTCCAAGCTTGGAAGAAACTGTTAAAAAACATGTTACAAACACTGCGATGGAGGTTGATATGCCAAACAAAATCCAAGACATGTCAGATCCATTGCAGAGTACAAAAAAGAGTAATATTGGGGATCATGTTGATATTGAAACAGTTAACCAAAAGAATAGTGGGAAACTAGAACAAATATCGGATTTGATAAGGGTTGAAGTCGATCAGTGTAATGCAAAGAAGCATGCTATAAATGTTTCTTCCAAGAACATTGTGTTAGAAGAAAAGCAAGGCATTCCAGATTCCTCTTGGGAGGAAGGTAATGAATGTGGTGAAAGGAAACATTTCATTGAGGCATCATCTAAGAGTCTTTCACAGACCTGTGATAAGCAAGCAAGAAATGAAGCTGCAAATTTAAACAACAATGTAAGACAACTTCAATGGTGTCATACCCGAGCGGATTTCGAAGTCAGCAAGGAGGAGACATGGTTTGATATTGTAGCTTCCTTAGGGGTTGACTCGAATGAGGACTTCATAAGTGCTCCTGAAGACTTTTTTCCTTCTGCAAGCAACACTTTGAAGCAACCATCGTGTAAGATAAAAGACAAATCTTGCAGATCATTGAGGTGTAAAATGGATCCTGAGATTCCTGACAGGTATATAGATTTGTTGTTGCAAGAATTTGTGTATGATCCAGTTAGACTACCGCTCATCGAAGACCCAGCTCAGGCTCTATATAATGGAGTGACACTGGGAACTATTTGGGATGACAAGCACAAAGCAATTAACCCATTTACCCTCTAGCCCTTTGACATTAGCAATGTTATTCCCCCGGCTAAGTTGAGACAAGAAATGCTACGATATATAGTCAACAATTCAACCCTAACCCTAAGGCTAGATGTCATTTCTCACTATACTCAAGTCCTAGTGTGATTACGATGGCATTGTAGTTGATTCAGTAATTCTTTGCATCTCGCATTTGCATTACTTGCACCATGCAGCTATAACTAATGAATCTAAAATGGTAAATAAAAATAATGAGGATGATGAAGTGAAGAATGTTGATCTAATTGTTGTAGCACTTTAAGGAGGACTCTGGTTAATCAATTGCATACTCACAGCCACGTCTCTTGAAGAAGGAGAAAAAGAGTTTTTCCGGCAGTACAAAGAGACGCTGCAAGAATCAAATATAATAACAGAAACTGTCATAATGTTGAAACTTGTCCTTGCGGGTTTCAAATGCCTGGGATCATCTCATTTGCAATTTAGTATAAATATTGTGGAGGCAATTCTTAAGGAAGAAGGCTCTAAAAGAAGGGTCAATGTTGTACGAGTTTTTGGCAATTTTCTTAGAAGGATATGGCAAATGAGTAGGATTCACATGTTAAGTTGTCGCTAGCGGACAGCCAGTTTAAAAACAAAACAAAAAACAAAAACGTCGTCGTGCCCCCCCCCCACCATCAAGCAGCGTCTCTTCGATCAAGGGTCAACCCACGTGTCTTGCATGGGTTCACTCAACGCGATATGTATATGGCGTCGGGTGTCTGTTCACATGTCAATACAAGCTTCCGTTGTTGTCCACGCTGTCATCAACCCCGCTACCAGGCACATCATTCCCAGTCGGCACCCTTTCCTGTGTTGTCGTCGACATAGGCCACGCTGCCAGGCACAACATTCTCAGTCGACACACTTTCTTGTGCTGACGTCCGTTTGCCCTACATGTTCCCCTTATCCAACTGCCCCATCCACACAGTCAGTCACCTTGCTTCTTGTCAGTCGGGCTCTCAAACCAAACACGACACCACACTCTGTCATTTGGAGCATGGGTAAATCGTAGTCAAACGGGTGCAACCCCAATAGTCTTGATTCATGTCGGATTTACCAGTCAAACGATGTGGTTGCCGTGATTTTTTTGGCTTACAATAATTTTTTATATATACTAAGGTTATTGCTATTTAAATAATCAATTTATTAAAAATGAATAAAGTTGTTAACAAACAAAAAAATAGAGTTATTTAACAAACAAAAAAAATCGATAAACCTGAATTCAAGATAATGTTACCAAGCAAATTATACAAGCAGAGGTACCAATGGTGTTGAGTTACATATGCCGAGATGACAAAAGCAAACTGAAGGAAACCATCGACAATAAACTTTGAGGACAAAGCTTCTAAAGGAAGGGGCTATGTTATGAATATAATTCATAACAAGTAAATAAATAAAATAAATGTAAATGTTAAATAATCAAATATTGAATAGGTTAAATAGTCAAGTTAAGTGAAAAGGCATATCTAAAAGACATGTCCCATCACGAAAGAACACATGCTTAGGTATATATATGCGGGTCCTCATTGTAACAATCATCACTTATACATTCATATATATATTAATAGATTATGATTACAAATACGTTTGTGTCTATCAGTTTTTATGCTTCAAAGTCATACTCATAATCATAACATAAGTCATTCTCATAATCACAACATAAGTCATAGTGCCCACATAGCATTGACATCAGGGCAAATCAACAATCATCAGATCAAATTATTAAACATCAAGTCAAATCCAAATTTGCTATCGTAGTGAGATCTATATTCAGAGCATATCTCAATCATCAAAGTTAATGTCATGCATCATGACAAAACATTGTTCATCTATATCAATCAGTCAAATCATGCCAATCTCTTGTAGCACAAACATAGTGACATATCTATATGTCCCGGTCACATGCAAACACAAGTTCAATCTACATGTTCATGTTATGGAAAACATTCAAGCTTTTCCTGCAGCAGATCTTGTTGTTATCTGCAATACATCTATGGTATTGACATCTTCCAGGTGACCATCTGATTTCATGCACAATACTTCATTAAATGATCAGCAATTTAACTCAACAGTTTCAGAAATCAGTTAACAATGGCAGAATATGTTAGGGACATCATGATTCACAGTTCAGACAGCTTTAGAAAGCTTCAGATGATGGTCAACAATAGTCAAAACTCTGGTCGCTCCCTTCAGGTTAGCATGAGAGCGACTTTAGCTGCCTGGACAATGTCTAGTTCTTAGCATGCGTGCATCCAAGGATGAGATCTCCTAGATCTGTGACTGTGACCGGAGCAAAAACCCTAATTTCTATATGGGATTCAGATCTAAGACTCTGTTGCAAATCAATATTGTCAGATGCACATAAATCACACTTTAGCAGCATCGAATACAAATAGTAATAAGGGTACGAATCTTAAGAAGAGATTCTCCCTCTGACTAGGGATCTGCATCATTCATCTTCATTCATGTAAGCAGCCTGTCTCTACTTGAGTCATTCAATAACATATCTGTTAGATCATAAACATATGACTATCAGCATCATGACATCAATCTTTCATCGAAGGTTTAGACTCAAAGCAGTAGATAGATCTCAAAGATTATGAACACAATAGCACTTTCTATCAAGTCACTCCATCAAGTTACTGCATCCAATTTAACCATATGCCATCAAGATAAGACCACAGGTAGTAAGAGATCTAGAATGTCAATCTTACACTTATACCTCTCACATCAAGGTTATCATGCTTGTCATGACCAATGAGATCAAATTAGGTCATTCGATAAGGCTTTATCAAAACAACAAGAGTGTCAATCATTCTTTCCATATGCTTTCATCATGCTTATCACAAGCATTACCAACAAACTCATGTATAGGAGTCAATGAACTAACCTTCTATATGAAATCCATCATGACAAGTATCAAGAGTATCATTTTCTAGAGCCAAGGTGCTAGCCTTCTTTATAGGATCAAGATATCCAACAAATAGATCATAGATGTTAGCCAAACATCAAGAGTATCAATGTATCAACATTAGATAGCCTCATAGAATTCAAGAAGGTCAAAATGTTCAACACCAAGTGCATAATTCCATCATAGGAGACATATATCCAAGTCACTTTCATATGCATGTATGAGCCATTAAAGAAAGAAAGATTCTCATCATACCTTATGGCTTATTGAGCCAATAGCTTAAACACAACATACCATGCATACTTTGTGGTATTCCCTGTGCACCTTTTAATTAGACATAGGTTGCTTGAAGCACTTTGTCATCTTTTCATCAAGTACCTCTTTATCTCTTTCCAGATCTACATCTCAAAATGATCCTCAAGAAGGATCTACTCATCACATCTCATCAAGGAGGTTAGAAACATCCATATACTCAAATACATATGTAGGAAGTACAAGCAATAAACATAATCATCATATCTATAAGTATAACAAGTAAGAAGCATCATAAGTCAAGAAATACTTGTCTTCAATGCGAGGTGATCCTCTCCCTTTTGAGCCAATCTTCAAGAGCCATCAATGTCCATGGTCCATATACCAATGTTGCCTTCAAGTATCCATCCAGATCTGCTAGGGATTATCCCATCTAGGGCTTCATACATCAAATCTCAAGTCTTTGCCATAAACCAGGGTTTTCTCTCCAACCCTAACCTCATAGAATCCATCAAACCCTAATCATAAAGATGCCTAGGGTTTTCTTGAGAATTCTTTTAGGTCTCCACCATCCTCTTCATGCTTCCATAAAAGGTGTCATCATCGGGGTGGTCTCCATGACTTTTCTTCAGCCCAACTCTGATACCATGTTAAATTTTCTTAGGGTGACATCATAGTTGCAGGAATCGTCCCCCCCCCCCGGATCCTAAGCCGGAATCGCGACCCGTACGGAATCGTTCCGGAATCTCCAGGCGAAGCGCGATTCCGAATTTTAGGTGGCGCGATTCCTATTTTTAAAAACGATTCCTGCCATTTAGGTTGTGTTGCCCCCGGAATCGAGCTTCGGAAGGCGCAACCCGCACGCAACCCGGGCGCAACCCACACGCAACCCGCACGCAACCCGCGGGGCAGCAAAATAAACATAATTTCTTTTTAATTTCTTTTAAAATTTAACTTAACTAAGCATGAGGGGGTGGG